>JAQGFW010000055.1:0-11871 GCA_030463445.1 Euplotes aediculatus
TCTAATATCGGCTCAATATTTGTTTTAAATATAACTTAGAGTGACGTTATAAGCATCGAAACGAAGTTAAATAATATTAATTACTCGAACATGGAGAGAAAGCAGCCAGCCAAAGTTCAAAAAGGACCAGCAAAACCCGCAAATAAGCAGCAAGCACCATTGAAAAACAAACCAGAAGCATTTAAGAAGAATCAGTCCCCTCAAAAATCGAATAACACTAAAGAAGTAGCTAAAAACAAGGAAGAGGTCAAAGCAAAGAAGAATATTAAGGGTGGTACTAAAGATGAATTTCAAACTTCAGATGAGTACTTCGATCAAATTTCGAACATCAACTCTGTATTTGAGAACAGCTCAATCATCAAGGAGCTGACTGAGAAGCACGGAGAAGAGAATGTACATCAGATTGTAGAGCAAATAGAAGGAATTGATTTGGTAAAGTTTCTCAAAGCAAAGGGCCACTCTTTCTTCCCAAAAAGAATAATCAACTCTAAAAAGATAGTAAAAACTATTGAAAACTGGCTCCAATATCTCTACTGCAGCACTAAAGATTGTCCATACAACGCAATTATCACTTACAAAGGAGAAAGTTCGGACCATATTTATTGTCAAGTGCACGCAGACCCAGAAAATCATACGACTGATCAAGTCGTTTTTCAAAACGAGTTAAATGAAAGTGAACCTCTTCTCCGCGAGCTTGAAAAAGAACTACTGTATGCTCAAGCGAAAATTCTTATTGCTGAAGATCAAAATGCAGAAAATAAGTGATATGAAGGAGTAATGGAGGATTTGAAAAACAAGTTTAAAGAGATTAAGAATACTCTGAATACAATGAATGGGAAAGTAGAGAATCTTTCAGAAAAACCTAATGCTAAGAAAACTACAAATAAAGATGAAGAATTTAGATATAGATCTCTTTCTTTTATTAAAGAGGATTGTGAGAAGTGCTCTAAAATTAATAATGAAATTTTATCTATAATTTCAAAAGCCTCACGAAAACAGAAAATTGAGTTATTTATCCAAGCCTTGGATAACGAATGCAAGGGAATACAGCTTGACGAAGAATTTAAGAGTTGACCATATCTTGAAGTCCCAGATGAAATATATGGAAAAGAGTTCAACATCCTTAATGTACCATTTCAATCAAAAGTCTTGGTCAACAATTTTGAGGAAAAGATAAAGAAGAAATTTAAAAGTATTGAGATTTATAAAAAGGTATGCAGACCTTGTTTAAACTCTCAAAGCATACTAATGCCTCTTCTATTAACTAAACTTTTGGCATCCAGTCGATTTGTTTAGGTCTAATTGTTAAAGTTAAATTTATTTAAGTCTTAGGATTATGAGTTGGTGAATGAGCTTCGATAAAACAACTTTTTCAATCAAAATACTTAAACTTAAGAATATTCAATTCTAAAATTTAAGCTAATGGTATTATATTTTTAAACTATTAGCATGCCTATAATACTTATTGTTTGAGAGTTCTTGAAGTTTTTGATTATTATTAAGATAAGTCCTAATAAAGTTTATGGTTTATCGAAAATTTTGAATTCATAAGTCCCTAATCTTTTTCTTCAAGAAATTATATATTTAGTTAGGATTAATTACTTTGATAAATCTTTAGGAAATATATAAACTCCGAAAATGTAAAACGACTTCTTGTCAAGAGGGAGTTAAAATCAATAATTTGATAACACTTTTTTAGTTTTATCAAAGAATATAGAAGACCCAACATATATAAAAGTAAATGAATTTTTAGCTTTGATATTATGTGAGCATAACCTATAGATAAAATTTTAATCGTATAGCGATAGACTTTTATGATGTTTTTGTTTGAAAATCACTTAATTTAATTTCCTTCATTCATCATCTTGAGAGATTTATTAAAATCATTTGATGCAAATTTAGAGTTTATGTTTTATATTTTATTTAGATTGTTTATTAAATTTCAATCTTATCAACGAAAATGCTTGATGTATGAATCATTCTTTAATTTGATTTGATATATTCACTCTAATTGATTACTGAATGAATAATAAATAGGCATCTAACTATAAAATTTAATCTGAGCTTTAGTTTATCTGTTACTTTATGCTATAATTGCAGAAATTTTAATATAAATGCATGCTTAATATTTTGTTTCAAGAATTTTTGTTTTTAATTAAGATATATGGATTAAGCTATTGCAGAGTCTAGATTTTAATGATTTCCCTTTATTCTTACAAACCTAAACTGCATACTAAAGTAAAAATGATACAATCTTTATGCAAAACCAACAATAGTAAAGGAACACAAAAAATAATATGGCACAAAAAATATAATATAATAGTTAAAAAAAATAAATAAGGAAAAATGTGAATATATTAAGGAACCTGTAGATAAAACTTGATCAATATTTTATTCCTAAAAGATTAGAAATTGAAGTCATGCATAAATTTTATTGAATCAAACAAAAGGTCATTAGCTTCAGAAATTTAAGATAAATATTTTAAAAGTTGTATAAATTTACTTTTATTATGATAACTTAAACATTTTAAAATAAATTAGTTAAAAATAATATACCTTAATTTTTAAATAATAAATGTGGATTTGAGTAAGAATTATAACTTTTCTTTCTTTAAAATTATGTTTAATTTTACTTTTATTAGAAAATATTAAATAAACTCAATTTTCCATCGATTTAAAAAGCTGAACTATTTTTTATTATTATCAATGAGATTATTTTAAATATCTTATTTTATCCTCACTAAACCTATTACGATTGAAGAGAAATCTAAAAATTAGAAATCGTTTAAAATTCAAAGACTGTTATTTTAATCCTCATATAAAAATCAAAGATTAACTTTTGGAATTCATATGAATTTTTTAATTTTTAAAATTTTCAATAGTATTTGCTTATATCAAAAAATTCATTGAAGTCTCGTCCAAATTTTTTATATTTTATTTGACTTTGTCTCTGATTAGTTTTAAAATATCATTCCCTTTACAACTCATCTTGAAATTTCCAAAAGTAAATAAAATAATAATTTAAGATCGTTGTTTGACATAGAGTATCAAATATCAAAATTTTTATTATTAAGTTTAATATATTTATTTTATTTAAAGTCTCTTAATTTGATAAGTTTCATGAAGTAGATTTCAGTAAATATGTAAGCTATTTAGATACTTACTTGATAGATTTAGTTATAAGGACTTCTTGTCAGTTGTCTTTTTGTATACATTGATTTCAACTTTAACATTATCTCTCTTTCAATAATTTCTAGATAAAATATTTATTGTCTTAAATAACAGAGATTACTATAAGATTAAATTAAAACACAATTGACTTGCCAACTATTTAAACATACGCTTTTCAGAAAATGCTGAAATTATTAGTTCAATAATCGTAAGCTTAGAATGCTTCAACTATTTCTTTATAAGTGTGCTTGATTTTAAACCTAAATAGTAAGAATTAATTAAGAGAGCAAATTTTGTTAGTTCAATTTACAATTTACTTAGTATATTTGTTAGTCTATTATCAATACATTGTATGCTTAGTTTCATATTTAAAATTTCTTTATGTTCTAGAGTTTAGCAAAAACTTACATAAATTTTAAAATTTGAACTCGATTAAACAATTACGCTCTCAATTCAAATGAATATATTTTTATGAAAAAATAAAGCAAAATAACTTATTTATTAGTTTAGATTTCAAATTTATAAAATGAGTTGAGAGCTTTATAGTATATATGTATAAAATTTGTTATGTATAAATTTTCTTATTTAGAGTCTAAAATTATATAAAAGTATTACTTAAAACCTTAAATTTATAATTCTTTGTTATAGTAAATCTAAATACCTCATAAAGAATCAAATTTTATTAAAAATCGAGATACCTTGTATATATAAAATTTATGTTTTTAAGTTTGACTTAAATTTTTAATAATTAAATTTTTATTTAAAAAGTAAGTTATTCCTCCAAAGTAATTTTCAAAATATTGAGAAAAGATAAATTTATATAAAATGGAATTTAGATAAATGCATTAATATTATAAACGCTAAGATTACTTTAATTGTTAGACTTAATTATTTAATCTTAATGTACATTATAATATATATACTTTGATTCCTTAGCAAATTAGTCAAAATTTAGTTAAAAGAGTAAATTAATCATAAAAGTAAAAATATAGCTTTCAGTAAAATATTGTAAAGTTGAATCAAAGCTTATATTTGATAAAGTTAACTATCCTTTCATTCCTTTGGTTCAGAATGTAGCAACAATAGATTTCAATAGTTGATCTTAATTATTTTTAAATTTTGATAAAGCATCAAAATCTAAGACCTATTTTCTTTCATTATCTCAATTAAAAAGATGCCTATTCTCTGCTAAAAATCAAGTGAGACCTACTTAAGTTTTATAACTTAAGAAAAAACTCTCTTCGTTGTATATTTTTGCATAAACTAAGGTAATTTATCCTTAAAATTTGATAAAGAGCTTAAATGTTTAAAGTCTTACTTTATAAATAAATCTTCTTCAATTACTCAAATCAGAGTTGCAATCTTACAAAAAGTTCAATCTGCATATTTTTATCCGATTTATTTTGAAAGCAAAGTAAAGCTCAAGTCCTCTAATTTATAATATATGATAATAGAATTAATTGGATCAAATTTAGTCCATCTGCTGCCTGAACTAAGAAGTAATTTAATATTATTTTTTAGTTATGGTTCCACAATTAACTTTAATATATTCTCAGTTCAAGCTATTAAATATGAATATACAGTTTTTATTTGATTTTTGAATAAAGTTTAATATTAAATTCTATTTTAGATAAAGCTAGTTCAATTCCGATTAAAGTAAATAAAATATGAAATTCATTTGAAAGCTTTTTTACTTCGATTTGAAGCCGAGTCTCAAATTAAAATCTTTGATTTATCTAGTTAATTGTTGAATTGAAAAGCTTGTGCTGCCACTATTAGATCTAAGTTCAGAATTTGTATAGACTGTGCAGAATTTAATCTCAAGCATCAATTCAGTCCGTCACATGTTTCAAGAAAAACTCGACCATTACCAAAAACTGAATAATGAAAGACTTGAAAAGATAAGAATTGAAAAAGAAACAAAAGATAAAATGATTAGTAAGATAATTGCATTTAGTTTAGCTCTGATACTCTTTAATTTAAGCATAAAATTAGCTAATTGATCGCAAATATCATCAAAAGTAATTTTTGAGAGATTTTGAGTTTTAGATCTATATTTATACCCTTTAAAACTGAGTTATTAGTTATATATTTATTTTAAAATCTGATATAATGTATTAAATTATAAAGTGACCTTATCTACTTATTAGGTTTATTTTATTATCAAAATTTAATTTAAAATACATAGAAAAAAGACATCTATTTTTAAATAACTTTATAGTTGAACATAATGAACAAAACTTTGTAATAGTTTATAAAGTAATAAAAATATTACTAACGCTTTTCTAGTTTTTAATCAATTTACTTCCTCTGAAAAAATAAAAGTGTAAGATATTTAGGATATTTAAATTTCTAATGATTATCTTTAAGTTTGAGAACAAGAAGTTGCGAAATCAATTAATTAAAAGTAGATAAATATTGATCAAATTTTGAAATAATTTATGGTTGCTCATGGGATGTGTTGCAATCTCTAAATATCAAACAATATTTGCATCTTCTAACTTCTTTTATGAGCAATTTATTAAATAATTAAGTGAAGAACTATTAGTTAATGGCAGCCAATTAAAAGCTTGTTATTAGCATCAGTGATCTGCTTTTTTTTAATAAATCTTTGAATATTCACAAATTTGAAACGTTAATATAAATAAAAAATAATCTCAATAGCTTCTAACATCATAGTTTTTAGTATTGCACAATTTAGATATTTGAAGTAAGATAGTTTTTCTCTGAGACTACAAAAATTAGAAAAAAGTTTTTTTACATTTAAGAATTAAAATAAACGAATTTCAAAAACGAAATTTGATTCATGAAGTAGATAAATATATTAAAAAGTTAGTGTTATATTGCACAGTAGTATTGACTATCTGTTAATCAACGGTAAAGTTGAGTGGTCAGCGATAAAATCGGGTGGTCAGAGGCAAAAATAGTTAGTATGATTGTCGTATATCCCAAAGAAATATTAGATAGAAGATCGATAAAAATATTATTTTTATTTATTATCATTGAATTATCTTCCTAAGTCTTTTCAATGAATAATCAGAAATCTGATTAGCACTCTCCAGCGTTTTAGTAAAAATTCTTGTTGTAGTTTAATCTCAATTAATTTTATCAGACAGACTACTTTTTTTTGATGTAAAATTTAGATCATTAATTTTTGAATTTGGAGAGAATTCTTAAATAGCTAAATCTATTAAATATAATTCTTTATATTTTTGCACTAAGGTGAATATTATCCTTAAAAATATATATGCATGTCCTCACCCTTAAACTTCTTAATAAATTTTAGTTCTGCTTTGTTCATTCTCGTGTTGGTCTTTACAGGTTCTTGGATAAAGTTTTTATTTTCGAGTGTTAAGGACTGGTGGATATCGTGATGAATGTGAATGAATACTTACATTAAATGAATTAAAAATAACAATATTTTTGAGAGCGCACTGTGCATTTGCTGACTGATTCTTATAATATTTATTTTAAGGATTTTAATTTATTTTTAAATTTTATTTTTCAATTAAGTGAATTATACTCACAAAAATTTAGATAAAAATTCTGAGAAGGACTTTCTTTCAAAATTTTAATGAAAATTTGGATCGAAATTAAAGAAAATAATTGAATGGAAAAATTGTGATATTACGATTATTTGTCATCCATTTTGAAAAAAAAAATTTATTTTGACTAGAAATTTGATATTTGTCGATATTGAGTATGCTCTGTGGGTTGAATATAAACTGAGTTATTGATTAGTTTTGATCAGGTTTGAGTTATTCAATTATTTCTTTTTAGACAATTTATTTCAATACAGTTACTTTATTATAAACCTTTGAATTTGGATCTCAGTTCAAAGAAAGTTAAAGAATCATATTGATATTTTTGTTTAGTGAATTTAGAATATTAAAAAATCTATTTTCACTTAACAGAAATCTCCATGTGAATTTTTGTTGTTGAATTAAGGTCGGAAAATAAAGATTTATTAATTAAACAGTCTGTATAAGCATAAAAGCCTATCGATTTTAATAAATGTTGCTCATATAGACAACTAAAGCTTTATTTGTCATTCAAATTCATAAAGGATTATTTGGAAATCAATATAAAAATACTAATTGATATCTTTATTATCATATTGCTACGCTAACTGTTACTTAAAAATATGTAAATGAAATAATTGATCAAAGAAGTTTGACATAAAGAGGCATGACCAGCAATCTTATTCTCTATTATTAGAAATAGTGTATATTCAATAATATCATGATCTTCTTCTGTTCGACACATCGGACTGCATGGGAGCTGCAGCCTCGTACATTTTTGTGCTGAAGCTTAGTGTAGTTAGCTTTGACTTGGAGGGAGTACACATAAAGGCTAATTCACATACACGATTAACTGTTTCGTGAAACAGTTAGTGCAGCAATACAAAAGTACAGAGTATCTGCCTTATATGCAGCGGAATTATTTAATTTATTTAGGTTTGTTGATTATATTACAAACAGACGAAGAATTGTTAATAAGCTCTTTAATAGTTATATAAAGCAAATATTTATCAATATTATAATAAATAATTTTGAAATTCATTTATTCAATGAGTCCTTTTTGTGAAATGGTAGCTTTTCACAGATATTTTGATTTGCTTAAAAATGTTTAAAATTGCTCTAAAAATATTAGCGTTTGTGTAATATATTGTATCTTTATTTTCATGAGCATGGAATATGTTCAATTAAATAAAAATGAATGATTTTAATAGTCTTCATGGTTGTATGAGCAAATATTTTTCTAAAGTATTAAATCTATCGTTTGATGTCTACTAAGATTTGCCAATTATAAATCAAAAATATTATTATTTTGACATTTAAAAGATAAATAGATAAACATGCGCGCTAATATTAAAAAATCATGATATTCTCAATACAATAAATTGATATAAAATATTTAGCAATTTAGTTAAATACTCGTCAATAATTTTATTGATTTTTATTACAAGTCGATAATGATTTGTTTTAATCTGAGCATATATTCTAGTTAAAATATTCAGTATTTCTAATGAATTCAAATTTCACTTTCTAAAAGTATCGAAGCAGGATTGATTTCGATGTTTATAGAGGATATCAGTTTGAAAGACTCTCAGTTTTATTCAAAACAATTGAAGATTGACCATGAAGAATTTAAGTAAGTATTATCAGATAGCTAATATTGTTTTAAAATTAACAAACAGATTTGCTTATCAGAAGGGCTGTATAGTTTCTCTTAAATAATAAAATACGAAAGAACATTGCAAAATATTTCTAAAATATTTACCAATTTTTATTATTTTTAAAAAGTTTGTAGTGATGATTCTCCGATATGAATATATATAGAATGCAAGTTGTTTTATAAATAAAAAACGCTTGATAGAGTAATATTTTATTTAAGATTTTGATATATAAAACATTTTAAATAATTTCGGAATTAATTTCACAAAAAAAATAAAACTATTTAAAACTGTAAATAAAGTAATATGAAAATTTCAAATAAATATTATAAATTCATCAATAAAAGATAAAGTTTATCTTATTCATCCAGAATCGATCATAAGATTGGAAAATTGCTAACTTGGAAGTACAACCACTCCACTTAGATCAATTAAATCCCCTACAGATTATTTTTACTAAAACTAAATTATTATTGTTAAATATATTCAAAACTGTTTTTTATACAATCAATTTATGATTTAGAAAATATCTAAGAGATATAAAAAAATCGTATATAAAATTTTGCTTTGCAAATGATCTTTAAAAATTATTTTAAATTAAGAAAATCAATTTAGCTTCCTGAACATCGCTTTTATTGTCTTGATTAGTAACACTTCAATAATATAGAAATGAATATCGATATTTAAAGATAATAGATAAGTAAACACATAAAAATTTTAATTAAATACATTTCCATTTTAAGTTCGATATAATGTTCATTTTAGTTTCTATTTTAATTATTAATAGATTAATTGTCTTTAATACAAATATCCATTTATAAAATTAAAATAATCATAAGATATATTTAAATTAAATTAAAGATTTATCATTCATTCAAATATATTCTATAAATTATAGATTTGCAAATTTTCGTTTTAATTATTATTTTATTTATTATTTAGTCATTTTTCTCAAAATTAAAATTCTATTTCCAAAATTTCAGAAACATTCAATAGCATCTTTCATTTATGGAAAAGAAATTTATACCCAGAAAAAGAGGCTTCAATTCAATTACGATAAAAAGCCTTAATAAAAAGGTATGACAATTCTTTATTCGTATCAAAGTATATTTTCTTGATATTAAGTTTATATCGATGAAAAGAAACTTTTGAAAAGATGATTAAAAGTTAATAATTACTTTTTATATTTATTAATAATATCTAAATTTAGAGAAGAAACAAATAAAAGTAATAAAAGTGGAGATATTAAAAGGAATGCTCATTTTAATTTGAAAACTGAAAATTAGATTATTATTATTGAAAACCAAATAAAAATAATTTAACATTATTTTACATTACAAAGTATTTTTTAGTTAATTTACTTATAATCAAATTAAATTTTTATATTTCTCAATTTTTGATGATAATCAATAAATTGGAATGGACATTCTCCAAACTTAGTACCTTTTGTCATGCTGCACCATAGTACTTGCCTCTTTAGAGTTTCCTGTTCTCCAATATTGAATAATTTGACAGGATTTAAACAGGTCTATTTACCCTTTAAAGTGAAGATTATCTCAAACTTTAACAAATCTCTTATTTAGTAACTAAAATAACTTCTGTTTAAACAATCTTCAGAGAACTTTGTCAATTACGAGTATGTCCTACCACAAGCAATGAATTTAGCGCATATAGTTGTTAAAAATATTAGAAATAATCAATTAAGTAACATACACTGTTTAATCACTTTTCCTCCATTGGTATCTTGAAATACTCTTTCCTATAATTCATCATTCCAATTCTGAGTTTCTTATAATTTTATGTCTTAATTGCTAAAAATGAGATCTAATACAGAGTTATGTACAATACGAGTTCCAACTTTTATCCAAAATTATTACTTGTCTCCTTGTATTTGTCCATCACCCTGGATATGAATTTAGTTGTTGATGTATGCAGCAGCAGATAGGACAGCTTTTAATAATATTAAAAGTGCAGACAAACTACTATACTATTATTTGGTTTAATAGAAAACAAATTAAATTAATAAAACATTAAGCACACGAAACAAAAAAGAAATATATAATTGTAAAGAATAAGATCTTTTTTATTTTGATCAATTTAATTTTCAATCATTATGCTCCTATATATTTCAAAGTTTATTTAATTTGAATCTAATGCTATACAAAGCAATATCCACATCTCTGAAATAAAGTAAAAATAAAATTTTAGAGTACTTTGAAATTATGAAGTATAAATTTATATTTTATTAACAACAAATAAATTTAAAGCTACATAATTATTGGTTCAAAAAATTAAAGAATAAAATAAAATAAACAAATAATAGTTTCTTAAATTTTTGAAATAAATATCCTTATTATATTTTCCTATCATTTTTGAGATTTTAAATTTTGTAAAAGCTAATTTTATTAGACTTTAGAAAAAATTATGATTAATAGATTGTAAATAGATAAATCAATTGAAATTTAATATAGTTATTTCTAAAAAATATCGTTTTATTTTAATTAAATAAATTATGATGAATTGAAATGATTATTCAATTTTTGAAATAATTAAAATAAATATTAAGTTGCAAACAAACCAAGCACTTTAAAAGTTCTGTGATTTTAATACCTTATTGACCTTCTCCAATGAAAATTACTTTGAAACCTCATTGTTTAAAATATTTACATGCGAATTGCTTCTCAAAATTTCTAATACTCTCAAACAGATGATTCTAAAATCGCTATTTTTTTAACCTTAAGTATTCTTGCTGAACTAAGCTATATTAACTTAAATAATATATTTAATTTAGCTAAAGATAATGTTCCCTCACTTATTATTTACAAATTTTCTTAATATCTGAGGCTCAAATATTCTACTTTTTCTCGTATCACAAAAAATAAATTGACTTTATATAATGTTAATGCATTTTTTATTAAAAAAATTGAATTCTTATTTGTATTTTAACTTTTAATTTACTGAAATAAGACTAAAAAAGCTTAAATCTGAAATTATGTTAATTGTAAAGATTATGAATAACTGAATGGTGAGAAAACTTAAAATCATGTAATATTATCTATTATTTTCGACTCTTGAAAATAATGCAATAATTTAATATCACCGTAATTTTCAGATTTCTCTGATCTTAACATTATCTAAATATTAGCTCAAAAGAAAGCAGTTCAAATTAAATATAAATTGTTGCTTTTATATTTCAATCAAAAGCTTTTCGACTTGCATGTTCTGATCTCACAATATGTTCGACTACATACTGATACTGGATGCAGTTTTGCAACCTGACTTTTGTTTAGGACCGAATTCTCAAAGTCGGCTGAAATCTACTATAAACTTGGCCAATTCCAGTACAACCATTCAGACTTCACTCCCGGGCCCATCCAACAATCAACAAAAACAACTAATGCTGGTAATAAAGCAATTTACTTGGGCCAACTAAAAGAAGGAACTGACATTAAAGAAGGCATCGGAATAATAGTATTAAGTAATGGAGATATATATGAGGGATGCTGGAAGGATGGTTTAGCAAA
>JAQGFW010000113.1:0-20032 GCA_030463445.1 Euplotes aediculatus
CCCCAAAACCCCAAAACCCCAAAACCCCAATAAAAAATTTTAATTTTGAATTCTATAAAAATATTTGAAAATGGAAGAGAAAAAAAATTCAGTTGGAACAGGACTAACAGATGTCATTATTGGGTGGTGTAAGAAAGCCATTTAACAATTTAGAATAATCTCCGTCTGTTTAAATGGATTTCACTTTATTTTAATCATGAATTTTTTATAATTTTCTTGACTTGAAAGATATTTTCAATATAATTTAGATGGAAGTTTAGCACAAAATAGGTGTAGTGTATGGTCTTCATAAAATAAACTATTTTGCATATTTGAAAGCTAAGTTTTATCTAAGTGCTTACATTTATTAAGTTTTAAAGCTAATTTAGTGATAATTTATTGAGATAAAAAAATGTGTTTATTCTTTCAATAATTAATTAAATTTATAAAACTCTTCACTTTTTATTCAATGTTGATTGTAAAATTTCAAAATTACTATACAATTTCAATTATTCCACTCTACAAAGCTATTATTTCATTAATGGAGACTAGTCTTCTCTTTTGAATCACTAAAAATATCTGATTTTCTAGTGGTAGGATAAGAATAAATTTCTTAAAATTCATATAAAATAGTGAGAAATGTTAATAATTTACTACTTGGCTTTAAATAGTTAAAATAACTATAGTTTTTACTTTAAGCTAAGATGTTTTCAAATAAGATCTAAAGTTGAATCAAATCGCATCTTTAATTGGTGCTTAGCTTAGAAAATAAAGTTGAAAATAAAAGCTATTCCTTTTAATTCTCAATTGTAATCCATGGGGTGGTATTCGAAAGAAATCAATTAATAATGTTGAAGAATAGTCTGCAGATTTACTTAGTTAATTTAAGGTACAATCAATGAGACTTTTAAAATTCGATCGTTCCTATTACTTAAAATATTGCATTTGCTTAAAATATGACTTTTGCACATAACTCATGAATTCTTTTTTCTGAATTCATCTATAATTCTGAAGTAATGCCATATAACTAACTTTGAACGATTTTATTTTGATTCAGATACTTAAGTTCTCTGATTACGAAAGCTGTCGTATATCAATTCTCAATCTAAAACTAATGCATTATAGCAAGTTTTCTTTCTTAAGCTAATGTAAATATAGAGTCTTATTTTTATCCCCAAAAATGTGTCAACAAATAGATATACAGAAGTTGAGATTTAAAAATCCTCTAATAATGAAAGAAAAAATTTATTTTAAAACAAATCAAAAGTAATTAATGTCAATTTTGTATTATCTATTTACTTTTTGATTCGTTTTAATTACCGTATTAGATGTTCTAATCCCTTCACTACCTACATAAAGCAAATTTCGTTAGTGGACAAAGCAAAGACGATTTTTATTTTCTACAATTATACAACTTTTTTTCGAAAATTTGAAGAGAGTCAAAATTTAAGTCAGAGTTATTTTAAATTTTTTATGGCTCATATTTATAATCATTCATACATATGGAATTTAAATAATATAAAGTTGCATCGGTATTGTCTAATCTTGTAGAAATGGAGTAAAGATATATATGATTTCATAACTCGTTTAACAGCTAACTCAAGGATATAATTTAATACTTATGAGTTGTTAGATGTGAGTTCCAAGCAAATTTTATCAGAATAATAAGTTAGAAATTAACACTATTATTAAACTTCGATTCTTTAGAATTTAATTAATTTTACACAAATCATAAAATAAAGCAGATGATTGTTAATAACTAGTTTGCAATTCAGAAAATAACTAAAAAGATATCTGATACTGAATATGAGTTTCTTTAGTTTTTTGCATCCAAATTTACTTATTTTAGTTTACAAACTTAATATATTTTCTTGGTTTAATATTTTATTTTATTTTTAATTAGCGAAATTAGTGTTTATATAAAAGCTTATGAGAATCATTTAAAAATTGATTGAATAGCTTTAGAAATAAAGAGACAATAAATGTAATGTATATTGAATGACGATACAAATTAAAACTTACTTTAATTTCAAGCTAAAATTACTATTTAGTTAAAGTTTAGGCTTTATCAAAATTGCTTTGAAAAAATGTTTAATTTACTGAAAGTAATTTTTATTAAAATGCCTCTTTAGCAAATAATATTGAGTATCAATCATAAATAATTTATCTTAGAGAATATTTCTTAATCAACTTTAGAATTTGAAATTTAGTAAAAAATAAAATAAATGTCTCTTCAAAAACATATTGATAGAATAGAAGAGGTAGGAAAATAATTAGTTTTAAATTGATAGAAAATACTTAGGATAGTTAGTACGAAGATTATTAATTAAAGAGTAAGAAAATAGCACATAAATAAAAAATTTGAATTAATTTTAAATTGAAATTAATAATACACATATCGGTAACTATGAAATCAATGTCAGAAAGATTATTAAATAAAAATGAAATGATAAAAGGATAATGCAGCATTTTTTTATTATTGTAAATTTTATTACTTAAAAAATAATTATAGGCTTAATGGAAAAAGTGAAATTTTTGTGTCAATTTTGTATATTAAAGTGATAAATTTTTGAGAACATGAAATTATTCATATATTTGTATGATAATTTACTGCTTCAAAGATGCCTTATTTTAATCAATAAAAAATAGCTTTTAAAAATAATTTATTCAATTAGATATTGAGGTTTTGAGTTTACTAATTTTTCTAATTATCATTTTATTTTTAAAATGGCTCATTTTCACTAATATTTTCTTTGAATAAATTATTGATAAACAAAATTTTTTGCAATTTTTCAAATCTAAAGTTTAACATTAATACTTAAAGATTAATAATGACTTCGATATTAAAGTCTATTGATTCAGTATTGTTTTTGAAAAAAGTTGATTGTTCATTAATTTAATCAAGCAGATTAAAACATTTATTTACTAATTTTGCAAAGAGATTTGAATATCAACTCTCGATTTTAATTTACTTAATTTTTGAAATTAAATTAATCTATTTGATGAATTAATGTGACGTTAACTAATTTCATGCAAACTTCATATCCAGCAAACCCTAATACTTAGTCCCTGCTAAAATCTGCTGAGTATTATCAAAACTCAAAAATGTAAATCAAGTAGCCATACAACTTTTCATTAGTCAGAATTTACTAATGCAAAAAGTAAAAATACGAATATTGAATTAGAATTTGTTAATCAAACCTAACGGAATAGACTAAATAATGCATTTTTGCTTCTAATAAAGTTTATTAGAAATTGAATTTTAACTCCAAATCGGATCTTAATTTTTGACTTTGTTTAAAAAAGAGTTAAAATGTAGGTAAACTTAAGTTTAAAATTTAACAAGAGCATTAGTTATAGAGGGATGAAAATGATTTTTACGCTATGTTATTTATATATACGATGCTCAAAACTGAGTTATGCATATAAATAGGATAAATCTATTATGCTTAGGTTTTTCTTTGATTACAGGCTAAAAGTAAATTTTAATTAACTAGTTAACTTAAAATCATATGATATTTGAATTTTCTGTTCAGACATTGATTTAGCCTCTTTATTAAGTATCAATTATTAAAATAGTATGATCTGTTCATTAAAATCACTTCAAGCATAAGAATAAATAGTATTTCTTACAAGAAACAACAAGGTTTTAAATTTGAATTGTTGAAACTATATTTCTAAACTGTAAACTTCATACACTTCCATAAATAATCTCTGTGTTTAAAAATAAATTAAAATTTATTATGTATTGATCTAGAAATTTAAATTAGAAATATTGAAATAGATATATTGTAAAGTATAATTAAAAAATCATAATAAACCATCTCCAAAAGTTACTATTTAAACACAAGATTTGTATTTGAAGTAATTATTAATTCAGTAAATTTTTTTATTATGTTTATTTATACTTTATATTTATAAACACTCATATATTTTTAATTTATTTAAACAATTTTTTTTATTTACTATCCTATCAAAGTTTTTGTTTGACTTATATTTTATTCTTTGTTTTTGATAATGAAGTTTTTGCACAGAAAGATATTAATATTTTTTTATTTAATTATCAAATAGCTGTCAGTGAGTACAGAAAATTGACGACTTTACAAACATTTATGAACCCAATTTAAAAGCTTAATAGTTTTTACATGTAAAACTTATAAATAAATCTGAAGTTGAAAATTGAGACCAATAAATTTACTCTGCTAACTATTTTTAAAATGTCAAACATCTAACACTGAATAGTCAAATCACCCGAAAACAGCAAATTGAGCGAAGCTAAAAGCGAATTCAGAGAATTATCTTACTCAAGGTCAAATGAATCCATTAAAAATAACTCTGATAAATCTGATTCTGATTTCAATGATGAAAAGAAGCAAAATTCATCGTAAGTACAACATTATAAAATACTAAAATGAGGATAGCTAATTTTAGATGCATAAGTATTTTAGTTTTATCACTAGATTTAAATTCAACAGAGTTATTTATTCTAAATCAGTTATATATAAAACTTTAACATGAATAGATGTAATAGAAGCCTATTTTTATCTGATTAATTCTATCCTTTACTTATTATTTTATAAGATCACAATAAGTACATTTTAAATTATTGAAAATATTTTAAAAAAATAAATTCTAGAAAAAACTTAATGATGCAGAATAAGCATTGCAGCTCTTCAACTCTTCTACATAGAATCTGCACCAATATACATCCTTTATTTCGGTTCATTCATTATCATGTCTGCTCTTAATACTTGAAATGTATTACCGATGATTTGAGAAGATTTCTATCTACTCAAATTATCATCGAACTTTAAGTCTAATTTTCATTTTTTCATAATTAAGTATTTATATTTTCGATTAAAAAATTTATTAAGAGATTTTATCCTCAAAAATTTAATGTTGCCATTATTTAACATCCAAATTAAAATCGATCACTTTCATTTATAAAAAACTTTTCGTTTCTATAAAATTCGTAAACTCTCATTAATCAATCAATTGAAAGTACTAATTCTAATGAGCAATACAAGTTTGTATTTTGATTTATTTGCAATCCTTTATAATTAAATAAAATATTTAAAAAAAATTTTATCTCAATTGTTATTTTTTAGTTTAATTGAGATGAGTAATTAACAAGTATAGCTTATTTTCATGCTTAGAAAATTAGATTCAAGTTATACTTACTAAAGCTTAGCACTTCTAATGTTATCTTGTGTAACTGAGTTTCAAATCAACGAGACTTGAAACAAGTTACACTCGTAAAGAACTCTCTCAACTATTAGAGTCGAATTGAAAATTAGAATAATACCTTAATTTGATTGGATTATATACAAAACCTTTATAGACCCCGAAATCAAAACAATCAATCTAGATTCAACCAAGAACAAAATTCTCGCGATAATGAAACTGGAGTAAGATAGTGTTCAACTCCTCCCTATGTTTAGAGAAATCAGTCATCAAGTACAAGCAATCGGAGACATTGTGATGACAGCAACGATTCTTTAGAGGAAATAACTGAACATAATTTAGAACAAGATTTATCTGAGTCTCCTTCTCAATACGTCCCTGTCATCGACTATGAAGACATTAAAGATGAATTGGTGGATAAACTAATTTATGAAGCAACAATCGAAGATCAAAAAGAAATTGGACAAAAGATGGAAGAGGAAGAGCATATACTATTGCAACAAAATTACTTAAATTACTATGATCAGATCATCATAACCTTGAATTACTATGAAGATGTAAGTAATGTTTCAGAGGATATTCAACTAGATTTATTTCTTTTTATTTTAGACTTTTAAACAGTTATTTATAATTATAATACTGCAAATTTTCAATATAAAGTGACCAACGAAAAAAAGTTAGACATTACCGAAAAAAAGTTAGAAGTCGCTCTAAAAAATCAAATATTTTAAGATTCATAATTGGATTAAAATAGTATCAATATGCAAGGAATTTATTAAATAATGTAGATTAATAAAATAATATAAGAAGAGTGTAAGGAGCTGTAGAACTAATCATTTAAATGAAATACTCAGTGTAAATAAAAAAAGAAAGATTGAAGATGAAAAGATAGCATTTGGCTGGTGATGAAAAACAAATAAATTATATGCGAAAAGGGAAGCCAAAGGATCTATTTACTCTTTGATTAGATAGCATGTAAATTTGTATTAAATAAAATACTATGAAAGCTCAAATATACGAATTTTTCTAAAATTTAAATTAATGGATAAAGTTGGTGATTTTTAAGGTTTTACAGCAAGACGACATTTGTAAATTCAAATATTCAAAAGTTAATTATAAATTACTTCTTTATTATAATGACTTTTATTTCGTTTAAGCTTTTAATAAATTGTCATATTTTCCTTCACTATATTGAAGGAAATTGAGAAATTATTAAATACTTCTTTTCCTGTATTTATAATAATCTGATCATAATAGCTAATTAGCTAATTTTAATTTATATGTTATGGTTTTAAGCTATTTAAAATCTATTGAAGCATCTAAACAAATTGATCAAAGTTCATTCACTTAGAATGGATAGTCCTCAACATGAAATGAATATTCAGAGGAAGAAATTTAAATTTATAAAATACTATTTAATATTTCATTCTGAGTTTTATAATATCAAATATTTTATCATTATTCTAATTATTTTTGTTTGATATATTTATTAAATAAGTATCAATCATTTATTTATGGCAAAATATGAAATAAAACTTCAAAGCAAAAGAAATAAAATATTTTTATAGATTGATTGAAGTATTTAGTTTAGTTCACCTTCGTTTATACACTTAGTATGCTAATTGCTAATTAATAAATTTTAGAAAGTCAAACAAAGTATTAACATAGACATAATAATTAAACAATTACATACTTTTTGTAAAAATTTTAATATGTTTTTAAACATGCATAGCTAATCAACTCTTCAGTTTCATTTGTGATATAGATCGATGATAAAAATCAAAAACAATACTACCTGCATAAAGACTATAGTAAACTGTTGTAAGTACACAATATATTTGTATTTGATATAAGAGAACAATTAGATCTTTAAAGTAAATTCATAAAATGTTTGCTATTCAAATATCTTTGATTTTCTTAGAAAATATATTATTTATCAATGTCTGGTGAGCATAACAGTTAAATGTTAGCTGATATTAGCTTAAATTGATTTATAAATATTACTTTATTAAACAACCAAAATTAATTAATTTATTTATTTATATTGAATTAATTTAATTGCACTTTGAAACAACTGACTTGATAATAACATTTTATATTGAAAAGATGAGATTTTATAAAATTTTTATTTCATATATTTCAAGAATTAAAGAAAATTTTATCTTAAATTTAGTGTTTTTGATTTGTAATTAAAAATGTAAAATTCTGAATTGAGAAGATTTCAGTTATTTTGAAAGCATAATGTATAATTTTTTGGAGATATATTCAAAATTAAAATGTATTTTATGTTTTCATTAAAATTTTTACTTTGTTTAATATGTTTACCTTTTTTATATATATTTTTCATTTTTGATTAGCTGTAGCATTACTTGTTGGATCGAAGAAACACTTGATTCTGAATCAATGTTCAAAAGAAAAAATAATTTATATCAATATAACTATATTCTAGTGTTATTATAATTCATATTCACTTATTAGAATGAATACTTAAATCTATGTATTAAATAAACGAATAGAAGATTCAAAGTGAATTGATAAGCTCAATTTAATTCAAAATAAAAGTTTCGTAAAGCAAAACATAATTGTAGATAAGCATTGCATATTATGACAAGAATGCATAAATTATCTGAGTTTCTTCTTATTGATAATAAGAATTTTAAATAATTAGCTTAAATTTTTAAGTTATTTTAAATAGTATTGAATATGAAAATTAAATTATTGTTATTTAAAATTCAATAAGATAATTTAAATTAAGCAAAACCATGTTATGATAATAAATAAAAATAATTCTTCGTATCATTATATATTCGCCTTCAAGTTAGTTTATAATTATAAAAAAAATTCATTTGATGTTTCTTGAAGTAATATTGCTTAGATAAATTTTATCATCTGCCAATAATATTTTTTTTCTAAATAATTTTTTTTCGCATCTCAATTCAAATAAAATTCGAACCTATTTTATATTATTAGTTACTAATCTATTTTTATCTCATATTTCTTTTATTTATGATTTTTAAATTTCTATATTTATTAAAATATTCTACTATTTTAAAAGTTTTTATAGCTAATACTTTTATGTATATAACTCCTGGTTTTTTCTCACATTTTAAATTACTGTGTTATCCTCGTACAAATTTTAGAATTTAAATATTTTAAAATCTAAATATTTGCTTATGTGTATATATTATTTTAATTTAATTTAGTCCTCAAGATCTATATTATAATCCTCGAAAAATTATTATAAACTTTAATTTTATCAAATTTTTTCTTGATATTTTTATTTTATGAGAATTATCAAATATATTGTATGGTGCCAAATAAACTTTGCATGAGCATTTAAAGAAGAATAGTTACTCAGCATGGCTGCAATGAGTCTCATCTATTTATTACCCTTAATATTTCATATATTAATTTTATAAGCTTACCTTAATAATTGAATTTTCTTTCCAACCAAGTTTATGTATGCTTGCGGATTATGCTTTTAAAACATTATTGTATTCTGAAATGCCTTTTAATTTAAACGATAAAAGTACATCTCCTTTGCAATTGGTTATAATAATCCAATTGCATATTAAAACCTAAAAAAGAATTTGTATTTCTTGAACTTTACAATAAACTGATTTTCAACAAATTCTGAGTTATTACAAATAATTTTAAATGCAATTGTTTTTGGTTCACACTGCTCAATAAATTTTTAAGCTATTACTGCCAGTTTTTTATTTCAATACTGAATATATATTAGTATGCAGTATTTCAATATTTTATTAATGAAATTGCATGTCTAATTAATGAGAGATGCTTTTTACTGAACCAGTGACCTCAGTGGCTTACATTTGAGCACATCTTGTAATCGAGCTCTCCAGTCTCATAGAGATTTCAAGCTTCAATTGTCTTTTGATTCGTCCTAATCAGACGAGAGAGCTGAGGCGAAATTTGGAAAGAACAGAGAGGGCTAGGATGTTGTTGATTTCATTTTGGCACTGCATTCATGCAATGAAGCTGCTTCTATGAGATGTGCAGAATGTGAGGTGGCTGTTACTCTGGATGCTACGCCACGTGCTCACTTAGGAATTGTGAGGTTAAAATTATCTCAGTGTTATTGGGTAAAAGTGGGACGAATGGGGAACTTCCTCTTGATTTACTTTTGAGGAAGCATCATTAAGGAACGCTGTTTCAGTTCAATCAAAATTGATTTCAACCTTGGCTGTTGTGGAAACTTGATTTGCTCTGATTATAATTCGTCTTAGTAAAGATAATAGGTCTGCCTGATTTATATTTTTTGCAAATGGACAATTACTATACAACATCTGGTATACAAAAGCTATTGATTCCAACTCCGCTGTCATATGTGAAATTTCTGTCGTTTATGATAAAACTGTGGTAGATCTTTGTGCTCCAACCAGTGGTCTTAGAGTAGATCTTAGCAGTCCTTCAGCATTAAAGGAATACCTTAACACATTTATTTCGAGTTGAACTAAGTCATATTATTATACTCTTTTCACTTATCGTGAGTTCAGTTTAGGGTTTTAATTTATAGTGAGCATTCATTAAAATTTTTGCAGACCCTAATTTTGTGGATCTCTTTTTATAGGCTCGCAGCTTTACCATTGCCCACTAAATTCATAGTTGATTGGAAAAATATATAAGCTTTTGTGATTTTATCCTTTGATCTCTTTTTTAACTGCATTTGTTTATATGAATCAGTTCTTCCTCTTTTTATTCATTGCTTTGGGATCTATGCTTCCTGAAATTTTCTATCATATTTACAGTTTCTATATACTTCAGAGTTGAGAGGATGTTATAATTCTGCTAATAATTTCTCTTGCTCGAGTTACGAACTTCATCCAAATCCAATTCTCTACGATACAATTGAGACTAGTTAAACTTCTGAACGTTTATCTTTTCCATTATTTGCCAAAAAGTCAATCATCCTTATTGATTTCATTATAGATAATTTTATTTTTATCATTCTAAATACTCATTTAACGAGTATGAGATTTAGGAAATATTATGTGAGGCAGTAAAAAGTTCATCTTAAATGTTATGTTGCTTTTTGGATTATTTGAGAATAGTGTATGATTACATTGTCAAGGATTGGTTTCACAACACCAAATTGTTTCTTTAATACGAAATCATAGTATTAATGTTAAAAAAAGTAAGAGCAGACAGAATCTTTCTATTTTTGTTGAATAGTTATAGGTACAAGTTATTCACTCTTCGTTGCTTCATAGAACAAAATTGATTGTGGCGCTCTCTGTAGTCCTAATTTATAATTGGAGAATTTCTTCCTTTTGGAAGCAAGCTGAAGAGATAATGACCAAATTTTGAATATATAGACTCATGGACATTTATAACGAAGTTGCAGTTATGAGACCACTTCAAGACTTTTCTCGTAAATTATAATATTGAATATTTATGTTAGAATCATTGCTACAAGTCTGCCTAATGGAGACTTTCTTGAATGAATATTTCCTGTCAAACTTTATAAACTATTTAGTTTTTGTAATAAAGCTTTTGTAATCAATAGTTTAAATTTTTAAGTTGTTACCGTTTAAACTGAGAACTTTGATTTAAACTAAAATCAATATTGTTGAAATTTATATAAAATATCAGTTTATATAAAAGCTTTTGTCTATCTAACTATAAATATTAAAATTGTCGATTTATTTGTTTCAACATAAGATGAAGTTTTGAAAAATAAAAAATTGTATTTAAAAATTATGAGACAATTAAATATACCTGAAATAAATCTTATGTTAATATATTATTTCTCATATTTTTTAACTATTTAATAGTGATTAAAGAAAGTTGCATTCAAACTTTATAATAAATTAAAGTAACTCTGAAAATAAAATTTGCCAAATTCTCAAAAAAATATAAAAATAAATTTAAACATTTTCTATTGTTGAATTTATTAATTAAAAGTCTTAATGTAAATATATAAGAATAAAATATTTTAAATATACAAGTATAAATTGATCTTTCTGTATTTTTGAAAAAAGTTTCATTAAATATTTTTACTCAATACCTAATATTCTTTTATCTTTTCATAGTCCAAGTATATAAAGCAATAACTATATTTATATATTATCTTATTTTATTTAATAAGGAATTTATTTTTCGAGACAATTCCTAATTATTAAACTGCATATTATGGTTAATTTTATATTTATTGATTAAATAGCATGACTTATAGTAATTAAACTGTTTATTCTAATAAATTTGTATTGCAAATTAGTGTTGCTTTCGACAAAGCACCTTTTTATTCTTTACACAAATATCTATCTATTCTTTTCTTATAGTTCATGGATCACAACATACGATAAATCAAATTCATTTTTACATAATTTCAATTTAATGCCTCCAGAACATAATCAATCAACCTCCGATCTTAATTGGAATGTTTCATTCTTCTCAACTGATGATTATTACAGAGAATTTAAGAAAGAAGAGTATCCAAAAATGGTGTCGGAGCAGCAAGCGAAGTATTCTTTTGGAAGACAGTCCCTCACTGACAAATTCAAACCCAACCTCCCTTTTACTTTATGTTGGAATAGTGACAGTAGTGCATTAACATATGAGAGTATTAAGGAGATTGATTCAATTGATAGAGATGAGTTCTTCGATTCAGAAATTAGTGAAGTTAAAAGGATGTCTGACCTAGTAGTGCTGTATTTTGGAGAGGAAACCGAACTCAATATTAATAAGCCCATCGACACTCACACAGAATACCCACTCTTCACTTATTTAAACAATACCAAATATTACTTAGCACGGGGATCAGTGAGATATGATACAGATAATGAAAATGAAGAATTTTGACTTGCATTAACATCAGCAAAAAATAAGGATATGATGAAAGGTGATAGATACTATAGATAATTGTTGGCTTATATATTTGCTATTTGTACATTAACAATTACCATCTTTAAGTATCACTCATTTTAATTCTCAATGTAATTCACTTATATTTTAATTATTAGTTGAAATTGCAAAAAAGAATGAATTAAAAAATCCACATAAAATTGAAGATGATAAGTAAGCTTTAGTAAAAATTAAATATTTAAATTAGATTTTGAAATATTATAGTTGTAATTTATTAAGGTTACTATTTACTGAATGAGTATTAAATTATAAGTTAAATGTCACATATTTTAATAATTATTTACTATTTAATTAATCATACATTTTTAAAATTTAATTTATATTTATTTATTTAAAATCAGAAATTTTGAATAACAATAATGCTTAAATAAAAGTTATTAAATTATGATAATATTCTTAAAAAAATAAAAATTAAGTTATGTAAAAATAAAAGATATCTTTTATTGTAATTATTTATTATTAAATAGATATTACATATTATGAGTTGGATCAAAGTATTACTTAAAACAAGAATTGTGATTCATGAGAAATCAAAATATTCACGGTCAGGTATTTATGAGAATGTTCAATAACTTAACCATTAAAATTATGAATGTATAACAGCTTTACAATTTTTTTCAATTTATTTTAAATCAAATAAAACAACTGATGCTTTAACAAAAATTTTGATTTATTATACAAATAAAGCTATTAAATCTATGAAATTATCAATATATTTACAGAGTTAGATGATATTTGATTAAATTTTTATTTTTAATTTATTTTCAATAATAAGAAATATAATTTACTATACAACAATTTTTCATTTATTCTTGTTGATTTTAATTTTCCTTTACTATAATTTATTCATAACAAATATTGATTCTATTAATAATTATAAAAATATATAGCACTATTTAAAGTCAATATTATAAATAAAGTTTTAATTACTTAACTCCATGAAATAAGCATTTGTCCAATTGTATTTAAAATATATCAGTAAAAATAAAGATTTTATTGTCATCACAGCTGATAATTTAACACTTCCAATATATCTGCTCTTCTAATATCAAATCTCCAGCTTATTGAGCTTGTTTGAAAGCAGTATGGACTTAAAAAGGATAGTATCTACGTCAGACAATAATCAAATATATACCTAAATCATACTTAAAACTCAAGAGAAAACAAAGGCGTTCAATAATTTATTAGCAATATAATAAATTAACTTTTAAATAAAATTTTTAAGCTAAATATCTAAATCGATAGATTTTCATGACCTGTAATCATCATAATAAGTTTACTTTGATTAAATTAAAAATAATTCATCAACATTATAGAATCAATTTGACTTTTAAATTAATAAAAATAAGCAAATATTTAATTGTTAAGTTTGATAATCAGTAAATATAAGTATGTACTTAAATGCATTAGAAAAGAAATAATAATAATAATCAAACTAGACCTTCTAACATTTGATTTAGACTAAGTCTAAACTCATTCACAGGTACTTGCAAGTTGCTGCCTTTGATCACTTCCACTTGATTCCGCCACACAACTTTATTACTCACATTAGGTTTTACAAACAGCATTCTAAAATATGATTTTTGATGAATAATGGAGAATTGTTTTATCTCATATATTGAAAAGAAGATCAAGCATTAAAAGTGAATTTGATTAATAAGAAATATTATTTCGAAATTGAATTGGAATCTGGAACTAACGAGCTACTCGAGAGCACTCAGTTCAAGATAATTGTTGACAGGTATAAGTTATTGGCTGCAGCATTTTGTGCATATGACATCAGCAACTATTCTTTATTGATTGCGTTACTAACTATCAAGTTTAAATTATTTAACAATTTGAATTGTTCATATAGAGATGCAAATAAATATCTTAAACTATGCACAGATGGTTTGAAACCAGAATTAAGAGTAAGTGAATAATGCTACATAAATTTTTGAAACACTTTGATGGAATAAAAAGCCCAACTAAAATGTTATAAATTAACCTTTTTTGTAGCTAAATGAGCTTTAGCTAAAGATAAAATCAAATTTCTTGAATTAATATCTCGTTATAGTTATTTTAGTTTTGAACATGACAAATTTCTAATACTCTAATTTGTTTAAAAATAGTTAATCAGAGTTAAGCTAAGAATTTTTTTTTTTTCAATTATAATGTCTGAAAATATATTCATTTTGAAACGACTAGTTAAAATTTATTTTTAACTTAATAAATGTTTTTTTTTTAATTCGTCATTTAAAAAAACTTCAATCTGAAAATTTAAAATAATAGTTCAAAAAGATTAATTAATAATCTTTTTGTATTTCTGTTAAAATTTATATTTCTCATTTTTTTAATATTAATTTAAATTTTTATTAAAATTAAATAAGATTTGGAATTTTTTTTATGAAAAAAATTATTATTTTGATAGATTATATGAATATTCAAATCATTTTAACTTTAAATACTAAGTAAATTTTATCCTAATTACTTTGTTTTGCTAAATTAACCTTTATACTTAAAATTAGAAACGGCGCTTTTAATTAGCACTGTTGACTCCTTTTGCTTATTTATACTTAATCTTTTCTCTCTACGTTGGGACTAGTTTTAATATTTATATTTGATTTTGGTAAATTCTCAATTTCATAGTTTGAATCAATGTATTTTACTGAGGCATTATTTATATCCTGAATCCATACAATCTTTTTTGCAAGAAGAAAATCCAAAAACACGAATTAATCAAATGCCTACTATTAAAGCAATTCTAGATTTCCATTAGTTTTGGTACTGCCAATAAGATAAATAAGAATGCTCTTAATTTTTGTTCCATAATAAATCAGTTTATTCAAAATATTGTTGAATTGTTATTTTGTACCAAAATTGTTTATTATGCCTTTATAAGTATTTATTTTTAGTCAAATCAAATACAGCATCATTAAACATATATCTTTGCAAATAATAAAACCTGAGATTTTAGCCGATTAAAATTAAATTTGATGTTTAATAAAGTTGAATTTAATGTTATATGTTGTATGATTTGCAACTGTATAGGCCTGAGTATACAACAAGCACCACTCTCAAAACTACCTCTTTTCACTCCACTCACTGCACTCATACTATTCACTTAATGAATTATTTAGAATCAATGGGATGATGACTTCTGCTTATAATGATAATTCTATTGATTGCTTGACACAGAGTTGGGATGACTATAAGAAAAATGAAGACATCAACATTTGGAAGATCAAGTCATATAATATGTTATATTGGAAGGTAAAAAAATGTGAAAGAAAGTGTGTCATAATTTATTTCTTTAAATGATTGATGACAGAGAAGCAGATATATTAATAGATTGTGTTTTGATTATTACCAAAGTATTATCTGTGGTTATATAATATAAATCATCTATTAATTTTAAATGTTATCAAAATACTCAAATAGTTATTATAATTATGTATACTTTAAACATTGTTAGTCTAAATTCATTTGCTTTTACACATACTAAACATTATATTCAGAGTAAGCATTAATTACATTAGATATTGCGTTTTATTTTTCAGAGATTACGTTTTATCCTTCAGAGTTTGAGTTTTATCGAACAAATTTCCAAATTTAAAATAAATCATAAATGATTATTTGTGCTTTGTAAAAGAAAAAGCAGGACTAAATATTGTACTTTTTAATACATAATTTTTATTCAATTAATTCACACAATCATTTTACATAATAAAGATTAGGAGTTTCTTTATTATTTAAAATAATTTATATTTAATATTTAACTGATTATTTATAATATTCATAAAATTATATTTTTATTATCTAGTCAAATAAATATATTAATTGACGAAGCAATATTTTAAACCTAAATAAGTGATATAAAAATTTAATTTTCTACGAAATTTAATAATCAGTAAGATATCTTTTCATTTTGAATTTAATAAACAGTATAATAATATTTAAAATAAAATAGACACAAATACAAATACGATTCGTATATCATTCAAATAATTAATTTCTTATTTTCAATTTAATAATTCTAAAATGCTAAATTTTATTTGATATAGGAACTTTTTTTATTATAATATGTAGCTAATTTAACAGTAGTTGCTTTAAAGATATTATTAATAATTAATAAAGTTAACATTTATTTGACTTATTCGTATTAAAAATTATTGATTGTGGTGATATTTCAAAATAAGTGGTATAAAGTTTAAAAGTACTCCTTTTTTATCATTTTAACTTTCATATATCTATAAATGTGGTATTTAAATAATTGAAAGTTAGATCTAAATTCGATTTAGTTTCAAGCGAGATTCAACAAGAACTTAAGCAATGCTTATCATCTACTTTCTCAATATATTGAAGAGTACTGAAAGAATAATCAAATCGATAAGATTGTTAAAAAATTATCAAAATAAAGTAGACATGCCAGACAATGTAGTATTAAAGTTTTGCTATTTCTTTCTAAGCATGAATAGTAAGTAACATTAAAAATTAGAGAATGACAATAATTGACTATGGTTATACTCTAACTCAAGTCCCTAAACATAATAAATTTTACAGATTTCATTATTGTCTGTTGTAGACATCATCTCGTTTTAAAAAGAATAAAATTATAATGATAAATTGTTTGTTATAATATTTAAAATAATAAATTTAACGAAATATCAAAATGCATTAAAAAGGATAAACATTTAGACATCTCGAATTCTATTTTTATGAAAACTTAATAATCTTATTAAAAATAGATGTCATTTCAAAAACGACTTCTCTATTTGCTTAGATATTTGTTGTTGAATATTTTAAATGAAACTCAATAAAAATTTAGGACTATAAATATTTCTGATTCAAGCTACTGAAGGTTGTGATGTTGAACTGAAATTCTTCGAAATCTTAAATTTTGGGAGAGAATAAAAATCAGTATTATGATAGTTATATTATCTTAAATAAGTGTGATAAATTATCGGAGCTCTTATTTTATTTACTTAAAATGTTTCAAATTCACTTAATATTTCAAGAAGAATAAATGAAGTTCTTTTTAAAATAAAATTATAATTTTGATATTTTAGAACTTTAACCTATTAATATAGCAATCAACTACTACTCAGATCAATCTTTAAGTATATTTGTCAATAAGTTTTATAATAAAAACACTGAAAATTATTGACATCAAAACGAATACATAACTGTTTTTTATCAGAACATGGTTGATAAACACTTGAAAATAAAGAATATGTCAAAGCATATTTGATTCAGACAAATGAATGTTAAGGTAAAATATACAAAAAATAATCAGAAATTTGTGTTTTAGTTCTGAATGCACATTTTGAATTGTGTTGTTAATCTATCTATTTATTATTTGACCAAGAATCTAAATTTTCTATCATTTACTTGTCAGTTTATGGATTACATAATTAGTCAAAGCATAAAGTATGAATCGGTGATCTTTTAGCACTTATTAATAAATATTAATGTTTATAAGCAAATTAATTCTATTTATAGCATTAAAAAATTAGACATTAAAGACTTTGTAATATAAAATAAAAACATTAATTTACACATAAAACAGTTTTATATATAATATGAGTGAAAATTTAATCAAATAATGAATTTGTGCTCCATATCAATTATTGAGTGTTATTAATAAAAAAATTGTTAGGTAACTCGCTATTGTAGTAAGTTATACTGATAATTAACAGTGAGCTAAAAATATAATATTAATGATAGGCTTAAATAACATTAAGCCCAAAATTATTCTATTTGGTTAGGTCTTCAAATTTTATTGAATATATCATTTTTGAATTTTAAATCTTTCTAAATGCATTTAAATATTAACATTTATTTAAAATAAATTTTGTTTGAATCTTTGAATTTCTTGAGAGTCTAATAAATTCATACAATAACAGGAAGTTGAAGAGTTTTAAGATGTTCAAAGTAATTATCAATCTTTGCAAGAGGATCTTATAACGGCTTAATCGATAATGCTTAATATTTATTGTAGAAAACTAGCTTTAAATAAAATTATTCAAAAAGATTTAAAATCTTCACATCTAATTCTAATAATTTACTAACTTAATCTTTACGCTTACTGTGCTTTGAATAATTTCTTATTGTCCTATATGAACAAATTTTCGAAATCCCTTATTTAACACTAAATAAATCAAATATGAATATATGAAAAATAAAAAACTCAACTTTAAATTTAAAAATTATGTTAAAAAAGGTAAAAATGCAATTTCTGTATAAAATACAACATTCAATAAGGAATATATTCTTTTCTAAATACTCGACACTTAACCGATCAATAAAGCAAGTACTCTTCATATTAATCGTTTTAGTTTCTACATATTTTATTAAAAAATGCTCTTAGTTTGACTCTAACGCAACTATTATAATTTGATATAATTAGATAAAGATATCCTTTTGGAGATGGAGGTTAAGTAAGTGCTAGATTATGAGTCAAAATCTGAACCATAGAGAAAAAGGTAGATTGAGCAGAATTCTTAAAAGAAGATTTGAGTGAATTTAGAAAGTTTTCTAAAATATTTATCTTAAAATAAAGCTTTTAGTTTTGATCTTATTGGAAGTAATAACTTGCCTTCTTTAAAATTTTATTGAAGAGCCTTTAGATTTAATATCAAATAGTATCTTCGAATTTGAGTCATTTTCGAATTGGATGTTTGATTAATTTATGTAACTCTGGCAAATAAGATAATTGGAGAGATAAGAAAAAAAGATGAAATATTTATATGAGCATTTTTATTCTAAACTCAATAATCTCTTGTAAGACATCATATTTGTGCAATTATAAATATTAGAAAATAGGCTATTTTTTAAATTTTGGGTATTATAGATAGTTGGACAGCAAATTTTGGACTCTTTGGAATGTGTCAAACACATAACTTCAAATCAGACTGTTAACTCTGCTCTCGCAAAATTTATTTTTTATCAAAAAAGTCCACAATATTTTGAAAAAATTGATATTCAAACAATAGCTAATACCTATTTGAAAATATACCAAACAATTTTAGATGATGCTGAGATTGAAGTAAATAGTCAGTCCGCATCGGCAAATAGTGATATTGAAGAAAATCAGAACAATTGCATATCAATCATGTTCATTTTAACTAATATTCAACAACTTTTTAGAAATAATATTGATAGTTATTGCAATTTATTGAACCAAACTTCAAAAGGTAAGTTTATGCTTGGAGATATGCTTGTTGATGCGGCCATGTGCCTCGTTCAAGATAAAGACATAATTCAGAAAATCCAACTAAAGTATGATTTTAATTCTCTTATTGAAGTTATGGATATGAATGATGAGTCATTTCATTTGTTAGAAGTAGTAGCTTGATTGCTTAAATCATGATATTTAAATCCAAACCTTCAACAACAAATATTTGACGAATTTCAAATCTCTGTGATAAAACAACACATTTATAAGCAGCTTGAAAAAATAAATAATTTAAGCAATATTAGCCAAATAAGATTTGCAACCGAATCAATAACGCTATTGTCAAATTGCAGTGATAAATTGAATATAGGAAACAAGCTACTAACTATAACTTGGTCTTTATTAGCCAGCCTATTTAAAGATTTTGATGTCTATGCATTACCTAATGCTTTTGACTTCGCACCAGGCGACGCAGAAACATTCCTTGGTTATGGATTTAATATTAATCACAATAAAATAGTAGATAACGAGTGATACGAAAGAGATGTTGTGGTTGAAACTCACCAGAAGGAACTTGTAGTTGTAATCTTGAGACTCTTCACGAAATTTGGGTTCGTTCAACTATTAATTTAAAGAAAATGAGTTCAATTCAGAGCTTTATGATTGCTTGAATATGAGTAAGCAAATAATTGAAAAGTTAATTGTCCTACTTATTTTAAAATACGTAGACATTCCATTTGATGAAGATTTTACAGACCTACTTTTTGAGACGCTTTTGTATCTGCAATCAGATCCTGAAGACCCATTGCTCATTAAATTAAAAGAAAA
>JAQGFW010000128.1:0-20011 GCA_030463445.1 Euplotes aediculatus
CCCCAAAACCCCAAAACCCCAAAACCCCAAAACCCCGTGCCTCGTTATAAGTATTGAAACAGAGTTAATATAATTAATTTTTGAAAATGGAAAGCAGCCAACCATTGGAAGCTAATCAAGCTTGGGAATCTCTTGTCAGACTCAAAAACAAATTTGAAGATGGTGTCAAAATACAGGAGAAGTGGCAAAAGAAAGTCAATGATACAAATTTTATAGTTACATATTCGTCTGCATACAACAGATTTTATAAGAATCTCAAGAATAAGTTTGAAGAAAATAAGGAGTGTTGAAATATTGATTTAAATGATAACTTAAAGGGAAAGGTGTATGATATTGAGTTCGAGAAGTTATTGGATCCAGACCAAATAATAGAAAATATTAAGAAATGGCAGAGTAATCTCAAATGTAATGAATGCAATTGCAACAAAGAAGCAACAATGGTCTATATTAACGAAGATTTAGATTTTATTTATTGTAAATACCACGCCAATCCAACTGATCACCAAACGAAACCCCTAAATTTTGTACATGAGCTATCTGATCACGAATCTCTACTAAATTCATTAGAAATGAAATTGTTATATGTACAATTGCAAATGGCTAACATAAGAAATGAAAATTTCAACTTTGATTCTAACTCTTCATGTAACAAAAATCTAGAACAATTAGAAAGCACTTTTAGTAAATTGAAGAATACTTTAAATAACCTGTGAATTAGGGTTGAATCCATTACCAAAATTGATAATTCTAAAGCATTCAATAGAGAAGAGAAAAACAAATATGTATCATTAGAATTTATCCCAGAAGAATGAATGAAATGCAATAGTATTTGCTCAGAAATTGAATCGATAATATCTGAAATGAGAAAAGATAGACAAATTGACTACATAATTCAAACTTTAATCAACTATAACAAAGGAAATTCAGAATTTGAAGAAGAGTATAAAACTAACCAGTATCTTAAAGTACCAAGTGAAATATATGGAAAGAGATATAAAGTGGTTGATAATTCAATTCAGCCAATAATCTCGATCGAAAAATATATGGTAAGATAAAATAATGTTGTCAATCTTACTGATAGAAAGGAAAAATATGAAAATATTTTATTTAAATTTTGAGATGTGAGACACTTATTTCATTATCGATTTTCTGAATATTTATAAACACATTATTTACAGTATTGCTCCTCTAATTTCAAAAGAAAAGTACTTACACAATATTATAATTTTATGCAAAACAACGAATTAGAAATTCTCGACAGCAAATGACTTTTAAAATGTAAAATATAATGCTGTAAATCCCTTTTTCCAGTCTCATTTTCGCCTTGTTCTACCTTTCAAAAATCACGAAAAAACACAATTTTCACATTTTAAGAAAATTTACTTTTAAAATATTAAATAATATTAAAAAAACAATAATTTCTTAATAAAAAATACAACAAAATAAGGTTGAAGTTATACTCTTAAGATAGAGTAATAAGATTAATTAAAATGAAAATATGTTCAAATTATCAAGACCATAAGTTATCTCTTTTAGTAAATGGCCTTACTATGATTAAACTTCTCTACTATCTATCAAATTCTTTAGTAATGTTTTTCCTTCTTTAGATTTTCAGTTCAGGCTTAAAAGATTTCATTTTCTGTATACTTAAACTTTGATAATGAGAAATACAATTTTATGCTGGAATATGCTCTAGAGTATAAAGGAAGCAAGATAACGAAACTCAATATTTTATTTTGCTAATTTTTTTTATTACACTTGATCTAATAGCTGATCAATTATTCATAATTAGTAATTAATCTTCGATAAAGAGATTTAATTCATCTTCGAACTATGCTTCAAATTCTGCTAAAAATTCAATAAATTATTTCGATTAAATTATTTTGTTTATTCATTTGATGAATGAGAATCCAACTGATCAAATCCAAATTATTACTAGCATTAATGTTTCTTAAATTTTGTGTTTTTAATGTCAAATTTTAACTTTAATAAACCATGAATAGTTCGCTTTCTTTTTAAAACTTTTGTTTATATTTGCCAACACTTTTTTATATGTTATTCAACTAATCAATTTATACTAAATATATATTTTAAAATTTGCTATTTGCTTTTGTTTAAACTTAAATATCAACAAGCACATTTGTAAACGATGATCCGAGCTCTACTTAAAAAATAAAACTTAATAATAATATTTTTTTAAAATTCTTATACTGAGTTTATTTACAATTTTATTTCATCCTGATTTGTAAAAGGTGCTCTGAATTTTTCTACAAATTCATTTATTAATTACTTAATTTTATTTGACAACAAAATTTCAATTATTTTCTTCAATGCCCAACAATCCTTTTTTCCTCACTATTCAGGCTAAATTCTTGAATAATATTTCAAAAGATCGATGCGCTCAACTTGAAGTGACAGCATAAATCCTCTTTGCTTCATTTACAAATATTTATCTATTTATAAATGTATAATCTTTCTGCATTATTTTTTAAATTTTTCTTGTGATTGAGCAATGTCTGAGACGGATTCAGAGATATATACTTTCTATACATACCTCTCGTTCATCAGTATATTTATATTTAAATTGACTTTATTATAGTCGAACTAAAGAGTTTACTTTTGATATAAATAATATTTTCCATTATCTTTATCTTGATTACTCAATAAAATTTCGTAAAAAGAGAAAACCCAACCCTGTATTATATCATAGTCTTTATTACCAACTTAATTTCTTCTAAACAAATTTTTAATGCAGAGATAATTAAGACTTTGCATTCAAACTTCTAGTTCAGAATGTATGATGCCTCATTCTACTTGTTTTGAACCAACTAAACTAACCCTAACTTTAACTCCTTAATGGCATCTCTGATTGAGATAGCAACAAATATGCTAATTTTGCAGAGTTTGGAAGTTTTAGAAATATCTTGACAGTTCAAAATTAAACGAATCATTTGGCATTTAGACTCGGATTTCTTATATTCCATCAAACAATTATTCAAAGATTAATTAGTAAAATATGGACTAGATATAAAAACACAAACGGAATTAGTGTGAGAAAATATCTCAAAACACGAACTAGTTTTGGAGAAACAATTAGAATATTTTAACTATAAAAACAAGAACGATGAATTTATAAATAAAAAAAAGTTTATATAACAATTTAAGCTGTATAAGCAATCAAAAATAATTTATAGTTATATCAGCAATTGCGAAGATAAATATATTAAAAGTAAACCTATGAGATAATTTAGCGTGATTAATAATTAAAAAATTTATTTGTATTTTGATATGAATATATGAAAAACTGTGATAATATAGATACATATTTCAGTTTTGTGCTTTTTAAAGCGATTTCTTCATCTGTAAAATTTGAATTTACTTAAATATCATTTTGATGTATTTGTGTCGGCATTGGATCGATTAATAAGGAAAATTGAATAAAGTCTACTCAAAATACTTCAACTTATCTTTGAGATCTCTCTTTTTATTTATGCCGATATTTGTCTCTTAATATTAACAACTCTTTTAGGTAATGGCTGCCTACAAAAAATTAATATTTCCCTAAATTGTTTTATTTACTCAGTTTACAACAATCGTTATTGAGTTTATTACAATATTATATGGTTGATAGTAATTTCTATTTGTTTAACTGTAATCGCTATTTGGTTGGCAGTTAACACTACTTAGCTAATAAAAACACTTTTAAGTTGATAAATTTTGGTATCAATTGGATAGCTCGACTACCTTTCAAATTGATCAACACTTCTTCTGCAATAATTTACTGCCGAAATATTTTTCAAATTGTAAGTTATTTAATTTGAATTCTGAAATATTAAAATCATATCTTATCTTAGCTGTTAGCCTCTGCTATGACTTGTAATCGATGTCAAAACACAGAAATAGCTCCTCAGAAACCTGTTAATTCAATTAAGTTTCTTAGATATCGTCATTTTTCCGAAAAAATTTATACATATTCTCAATTGAAGTTTGCGTGAAAATAGAATTTAGGTAAGTTCATTGAAATAATTAGAGTTTTGAACCAAGAATTTTGCCTTATTTTGAGGACTGTAACTGTTATTTCAAAGTTTAACAGTTTTTAATCGGATTTAACCGAATTCGTACATAAAAGACTGAGACAAATTGAAAGAAGAAATGAGAAGAGGACTGGAACTTTTAATTTAAGTTAGGTTTGTTTTAATATCAATATTTACTTATAATTTATTTGAAATTATTTACGTTTGTGAATTTTTTAAATCTATTGTTATCATTTAAGGATAAATTATCAAAAATAAATAATGTTTTATTTTATTGATCACTATTGTTCATATCTTCTTTTAAACATCTTATATGAATTGGTAAAAATGATTTAGAAATAATTGAGATTGTCAATACCATTACATTTTAAACTATCTTTATTGAAAGTCCAACATTTAACGAAAAGTTTTATGATTCAAAATTTATTGTTAACTCAAATATTGTTCATTTCTTACTCGAATTGTAAGATGATGTATTGCAATAAAATTAACATGAAACTCATCCACAAAATTTGAATTATAGATGTTTATTATCATAAAGAATTGAATTATAAATAGTCTGACGAAACTCATTAAACATCTTTTTGATCTCATTATCTTCATAATTTTATATAATTTTTGTTTGTAAATTTGAGCTTTCTTTTTAGTAGAATATATAATTCAGTAAGTGAGATTTTCAAACTTCCTGATTGATATTTAGAAGCTTTGTAGTTCTTTTATAGTCACCCTTTCTGCATTTATCTTTTGCAAATTTTCTAGAGCAAGTTATGTACGATCTTTAATCATATTGTATTGAGACCTTTATTCTTTTGAATTTATCTTCATTTATTATCATTCATCTGTAATCCTTGATAAACCATAAGCAAACTAAAGATGATTTTACAGATAGTCCTCTTCAATGTATTTTGACTCTTAATTTATTTGTTTTGTTATCTCAATTCTCAAAAACTCTTATATATTTTAAGCATTGTCAAGAATACATCAAGTTTAGATATGAATCTTTATAGAGATAAACTCCAATAATTATTAGTACCTATTTTTATTTAGCTAACGAAGTCCTACATTTATGCCTAAATCTTTATATTGTTTATTTTTACCATTTCATCTGCAGTTCCCTCTTTAACTTTTATGAAAATTCCTTAAAATTTTCTATGACGTCGAGAAATCAGGTTCATTAAGTCTCTCTTCAAGATTCCCAATTTTAAACTCTTTTGAAAAGATAGGAATACATTCCATATTTTAAAGAAGTCGTATTTTAACTTCACTCAGAGTTTTATTGATTTTCTAATTATATTCAGTCATTTAAAATAAGCTGTTATTGCATTTAATAAATCAAAGTCATTAAAAGATGAATGGTTTATATTAATGTTAGTATTGCTTTCCTTTCTCAAGTTCTTTTTTAATTTAAAATCCCAAATAAGTCAACTTTAATTTTAAAATACTTGTTATTTATTACAATGAATAAAATAAATTTGTATGTAAAAGTAAAATTGCTTTTATTTGAATATATTTTATTATTACTTCACTCTTTAATTTAGATTCATATTTTCTAATTCAAACATTTAAGCATAGTCAAAGTTTATTTTTATTAAGATTTGTTTTTTAATATATTGCGTAATCGTTAATAGTCCTTATTATCTTGATTAAACGTTATTTATAAATACATTTATCTTTTTGTGAATTTGTCTGCTTAACAAATAATAATTAATGAACAAAAATGAACTTCTTAGAGAATAACTCAAATTTTAGTGCATCACTTTTATTTCCAATTTAACTTATTTTGATGGAATTAAGTTTGAATATAAATATTACTAACTCATTCATTTATTCACAATTACAATATTAAAGATCAACAATGATTAGATTATGAAATGATACCTTTAACTTCGAGATAAGAATTAATGCTGAAAATTAACTTAGTACCTTTAAAGACAATTTATTTAGAGTAATCGAGTCTTGTCTTACCAATAAGGCACGAATGTTCATATGTTGGAAATGAAGGTTAATATTTATGATCAATTTTAGTTGGTCTCAAGGTTAATATGCTTTATCTCTTACAAAATATTTATTGTTTTTCTTAGAGCTATTTAAATAATTTTGATTTCATTTTCAATAATATATAGAAAATCATTTTTAAAAGCAACTTCGATATTTTCTCTAATAATATATATTTAAATAAAGATAGTTTTTGAGAAAGAAAAAATATGATTAAATAATTAAATTTAAAGTTAATCTAATTTTATATTTAGTTTATTAATATCATTTTAGATACAGTTTAATTAAAATTTACTTGACATTTTATTTAAGAAAAAGATGATTTAAATTGAAAACTAAAAAAAGTGATTCATTTGCTATCAATTTTTTGCCAGTATTAAAAAATAACATATCTCTAAAATTTAAAATCTAATATAGTTAAACTTTTCCTACATATTATTTTCAATTCTATTAAATCAAAGAAATAACAAAACTAGCTTGCAGTCTCATTCTGAATGTGTAAAAGTAGATAAATCTAATTTAACTCAAATTAAAAAAATAAAATTAGAGTTGAACAAAATATAATGCCAAGTTCGCAATACCTTCGTTAATTTAAAGATAATAGATTTAAAGAAATAAAATTAGTTCTCGCAGTCTTTAGTTAAATTTTATATTACTCAGTAACTATTTTAAGGAGGAAAAATATATGCAAATTATATACGAAGTTAAAACTCTCAAAAGTATGCATAACGTAAATTTTAAAACAAAAGGAATCAACGCGTATTCTTTCGGATTACCATAAAATCCTTTGTATTAGTCCCGTATAATTGAGAAAACTATGACCATTAACATTTTAATCTACTTTTAATTTGCTTATCAGTAATCACTTAAGTAGCATAGTTAAAGAGAGTCATACACCTTATTAGATAACCAGCACAAGTTTATTTTATTTAATCCTTTATGTTTTGGACTGACAATCTTTTGTTCTGTTGATTCCAAAAAGTTATGCAGAGCTGCAGCCTGCAGTCTATTAGGAAAGCAGGTTGACAAAGTTGATGCTGAAGAGTCTCAATTAATTAACTCTGTTCCCGATCGACTTCGTACTATTATGCACTCTATCAATTTCGCTCTATTGGATGGGCTCTTTTACTTTTGTTGGATTTTGCATCAGGAAGTGAGGAGATGAATATTATATTTCACTTTTTATATTCATGTTAATATATATTTTTTACAATAAATTTAGCAAAATCATTTAAGTAAAACAAGCGTACTTTATAAATTTAAATTTTAGTAGTTTCTTCAATTTTTTGAATTAGTAAATAACTTAATTAAGAGACGGAAATAATTGAGTTGACTCAATTACCAAATTCAACATTTATAATCGGAGTCAAAGCCTCTCTCAAACTATGCAAACTTTTGATTTTCTGGGAAGGTGGCTCAGACAAAGGGTTTTACAGCATACTAATTATTGGACTCAAGCATGAGTCGTCAAAGTGAATAAAACTAAAATGCTTTATTTTACAACCGTTATTTAGTTTAAATGATCACTTGAGCTGAGTACTAAAAGAAGTCAATTTTAAGTAATTTTATCACCATTTATTAATAAGTAAAGAATAGAGAAGTCCTTTTTATGCATGTATATCAAAGCTTTTACAAATATTAAAAGGTTATTTTAATTTCGAGTAAAAATAAATTTGTTTTGAAAAGATACATTAAATACGCTCTAATAAGTGAGAAAGGATGCTGCTAAACTTGCTCTACTTTAGCCAAATACGAATATGAAATAAAATTATAAATAAATTAGATAAGTTAAGCGTCTGATTTGAAGCTTGCATAGTCCAAATTCTGTTTTCGAGATTCAGATTTAAAATAAGCAAATAAAAACAAATGAAGATTCGAGTTAATCGATTTATAAATCTAAATATCAATTAGAATTTAAGCTGTGCTAATTATTCGTTGGATTTGAAAATGATATAGTTTATATTTAACTTTAATTCATATATGCATTTGATATAAATAATTTTTTTGTAGATTTAATTAATGTTATCAAATTTGCTAATTTGATAAAGAATTGAAATTAATATAAAAATTTAAAATAACTTAAACCCTTTGTCACAAATCTTCCTTCTAAATGTCCTTCTTATTTTTTAAAAAGGTCGTTGAGCATTTTAGTCTTTAGGTTTTATTCAAAAATAAGAAAATAGATCTTTTTTTAATTTTAATATATATTTAATAAGATGTCACTTATTTAAGTTAACTTTCTTAGTATCAAAGAGCTTTAAAAATCCTTAATGTATATATTTTTTAAAGATTTAAAAAACTCTTGTTTTCTTGTTAAGAATATTCAGGTGTCTTTATTTAATTCTCTTTCAAGCTTTCATAAATCTCAGTTGCTTCAGATTGAATAAACTAAGGATTAGCAATATTTAAGCTATCTGATTCGAAATTAATGTAAATTTTAGCCAAGTTTTCATCCTCTTAAACTATAAGCAAAGAGGCGATTTAGTTAATGGTTATTGAGGCTATAATTCCCATTCATGTTTGATCCATTGATTTCAAAAAACGAGTATGATAATTAATCATTAGTTTTCATAACTTTTAGAAATTGTTTTAATTTTTTTCTGTTAAAAATAACGGAAAGTTTAACTTTTTCAAACTATTTACTTGAACTTAAATATGTAGGTTTTAAGAAAGAGTACTTAATTGAAATAAGCTTATTTAGCTCTGGATTGTTAATTATTATAATTATAAGGTAATAGGAATTCTTTATAGCTTCTTTTGGTATTAAAATTCGTTAAAAATTGAATTTGTTGAAATCCATTTTTTAAAATTTTAAACTAGAAATTTAGTAAAAACAATTATAATAATTTTTAACGACTCATTGATAAATTTAATAGATTTATAGAGTCTGTGAGTTTAATATTTATCATAAAGTAAAAATATTTCAATTAAAATTTGATAGTTAAATTTTATTAATAAAATTAATAGTTAATTTTTACTTCAAAATATTAATGGTAAATCAAGTTGTTATCATTGAATACTAGCTTTCGTAATTTTTTACATTTATAAAAGTGAATAACATATTGAGATACAGCGGTTATATACAATTTCTTTAATCAACTCAAGTTTCAAAACTTTCAACATATTTTTGCCTTATCATACATTATATTAATATGTTACATTTCTTTAGAGTCAGAAATTAAGTTTACGAAGACTATATAATATATCTAAAAACAATTCTTTATTATGGATTAGCAATTAATATCATGATTCGCCTGCTATTTCTTTTAGAAGCAGTTAGAATTGAGTTTTAACTTATAAAATTCTGAATAAAATCATTTTAATTGTCGATAAAAGTCAAAGAGTGTTATTAAATTAATATTCTATCGATTTAATTGTTCAATAAACTTAATATATAACAAAGGAGCTGTAATAAATATTTTATGAGTTCTTGCTTAATGGGAAAAGGATGATTAAATTCTTTAAAATCAAAATCTTTTCAATTATTATTAGTAGTTTTGATTTATCATAACTGAGTATCTTGCTATCTAATAAGGATTTCAATTATTTTAAAGAGTTCAGCTTTAATTTTATTGTTATTTGAGTAAAAATCTTAAATAATTTTTAAACATTTTTTCAAATGAAATAAGTTTATTTTTTCTTTTCAAAATTTTCGAAATTTTTTAAGATTTATCATTCTCATTAAAACTTAAGATCAATAAAATATAAGTCCTACATAATTTTGATTCTTTATTCTTGTATAATTAAGATATTGAAATCAATACTCTTCATTTATTTCAGAATTTTCATTGCAAATAATGATTTTCTATTTTCATCATTTAAAAATCTCAAGAGGTTGGCAATAACATTAATATATTTCTTAATTTTTTATCTTTGAAGTTTTTTATATCAATTGTTTATTGATTTAAAAAAGCTATAATTGATGCAAATCCTTTTCAAATTTAATAATGTTTTTAAGATTTTTTACTTATTATTAGATTTTGTGTAATTGATCATTTTCAATTTAGTCGGGTTAGAAGTAGCTACGCATTTATTTGGCATTTTATTGCTTCTCTTTTTCTTAGTATAATCTCATTAGAAGTCTGTTTATCGATTATAATTGGTCTCATTCTCATTCTGATACTCTTAACCTGCCTATTTATTCTTCGAAAAATGCATGCGATTGAATGAGCAGAATAATTGAAAGCACCTCAATTATTTAATAGTCATTCATGGTCATAGTTATCAGTATAATTTTGGCAACTGCTACAAACAGTTTTGTTTTAAACTTGAATTTGGTCAGTTTAAATTTTCTTAAACAGCTTTCGCTGAATGCTTGATCCAAACAATCTTTTTTTGGACTTCGATAGATAACAACATCGGATCAAAATTTTTAATATAATGGTGATACTATATTTGCATCTTTATTTAGTTAAAATTGCTTCTTTTCAAAATTACAATTAATTTAATATTTAAAAGATTTCTTCTTTAACGTAAATTAAAAATTATTATAAAAATCACTGAAACTTTTTTTAATGAAATATTAGATTTGTATAAGCAAATCTTAAATGAATTTACCAAATTATTTTCTGTTCCTACTATCTCAAGTCTTAGGTAGTCAACCACTTTAGTTTTCATTTACCAAGATCATAATTTTCTGTGATTCTAAACGAGGTTTGACTCAATAATTAGTAATTCCTTGAAATGATCATTAAAAATAAATATATAATTACCAACAGCTCGATATTGTAGTAATACTTAAAATATTAAGGATTATCAAGCATATCCTTTACTTTAAATAATTCTTTAGTAAATTTAAACTCAAAAATGAATCAGTGAAAACAATTTAAATTTTATGAATAATAACTGACAAGTATACTTTAAGAATTTTGAGCTAAATGAGTATTTAATTATATTACTCTATTATTTTTACAGATCATAAAGCTCATTATCATTCTATATATTAAAACCCATTGTCTAAGAAGCTTATAGTATTGATGAAATTTTGATAAAACTGCCAACAATGAATGTGGCAAACGATTCTCTTCAAAATAATAGAAAGGAAAAAAGAAATAAAAAATCTAAGTTAAATCAAACTGATAAAAAATAGTTATACTAATTCCAGAAGTAAATACATCAATAAATAAAGTAAATGATGATTTTTAAATGAGAAATGCTCTTTGTGTATCTATTTGTGCTTTAGTCTAGCTATTTCACTCCAAATAAATTTAATATTTTTGATACTCTATATATAATCGCTATCTGAAATAGAATTCAAGTTAGTTTTTAGTTAGCACAAATTCTAATTTTTCATAGATCTCGAAAAAGATCATAAAAAGCATATCAAAACTCTACCCTGTGCTGCAGCAGACTCTGATCCAGTATCAAGAGAAGCTACAACAAATAAAAGACAGTCAAGTGGATTTGATTCAACAGATTAATGAAATGAAAAAAGAAGTGAAAAACAAAATGATTAGTAAGTCAGATTTATATCCCAGATTTATTATTTTTAGATAAAATTAAATTCATTTTCTTTATCAGTTATAATAAGATTAATCTTTGATAAAACTAAAACATATAAAATACTAATATTGAAGCAATTTTTGAATGAAAACTAATTTGTCAAAAATAAAACTTATATTAATGAACTAAAATTTGAACTAATTTTTTTGCTTATTAAAAGAAAATTGCATGCTTTATTTAAACAGCTCCATTATCAGGAATAGTTCTCATATTTGTAATAAAATTTAAGGATGATTAATTTAAAAAAGTTATACTTTCGAAAATGCCTTATTTAAGATTTATTACTTGTCTTCCCATTTTTAGGGGTTTGAAATTTTTAATCTTTTGAGAATGCACAATAATAAATAACAATTTAAAAGATTAGATAAAAAATGCAAACATAAATTTTTAAAGAGAAATTTAAATACTTTCTAAAATATAAACTTTTTTACTAATTATTAATTGGATATCTTTTAATTGTATTACAAATATGAAAACTTTGTCTAATATAATTTAAATTTTCCTAAACTAAAAAATAAACTGAAATTCTCATAAATTAAAATTCTAACAAACTAGATAGTAAAGGTGATAATAAAAAATTTATATGAAAATAAATGATTTAGTTATCAATTAGAAAATAGCTTACACTTTTAAATAGACCTAAATTTTACTAATTAAAAATAATTGTTTAAAATAAAATATGATAATTAATTTGAATATTACTCAAATGAAAATCTTGATTAATTAAGTATGATTTCATTTAAAAATAATAGTCATAATTTAAGTTATCATAAAAATTAAACTTATTAAATCATCTTCAGTATCCTATGAATTGAGTAGTTAACCTGGCTATTACTTGTAACAATCCCTGCAAGTTTAATTTTTAATTAATATATTTTAAGGCTGGGAGATATTCTTCAAATCCGACTGTATCAATTTTCTTTGACAGTTTACCTGAAATAAATAAATGATTTTTGGCATCACGTGTATTAAAATAATAAACACTGGAAATGATATAAGCTATGAACAGTCGGCAACTGTTAATACCTAATTATCTCTTATAAGAAGCATAAATAGATATAAGACTTGATCTTCTTTCTGTTCTGCTTTTACTTTTACTGTTTGTTTATTCTTTATCTTATTAGTCTCTCCTTCATTATTCTTTTTTACTTTGAGCCTATAGATTTCAGCATAACTTACATTTCTATTAGTCTAATAATTTTGGTTCGAAACCATCAGCTTTCATCTGGTCATCTACTAATTAAGTAGTTATACCCAACAAGAAAAAACGAGAGACGAGAATAAAATATTAGGTGTGCCTCAATAAACTCTAAGTTGGGTGAAAGTCAAATAAATATAAAAAATTTATATTACAATCTTATATATTTAAGCGAGTGCATTCTCAATAAATACTTAATATATGCTAATTATTTGAAATAATACTTATTTATATTAAAAGGATTAATGAATAATGAATTGAAAATAATTGAATATGCCTATAGTTTTTACATAATTTTCAATTATGAATATAGTTTTATTATAAACATTAATATAAAGGATATCATAACTTATTATTTAATATAGAATATTCTTATTGAATAAAACTATTTTAAATATAGTCACTTATATATTCGTATTTTTGCTTGCTATTGCCATGCTTTTTTGCATCTGAGAAGTAATTAAGATCACTTATATAATTGCATATAAATCTTGATCTTTCAGAAAATGATTGAGAAGTATGATGTTACACTTTCATATTTCTTGTTAATAATCTTATTTGCATTATTTCTGTATCTTTTAAGATTTCCTATTTTATCCAGGAATTGATCTGAACATTTATCATATTCAAAATTTTTAATATTAAAGTAATTAATAATTAATTTTAAAAATAAATAAAAATAAAAGCTTAAAAAAGGTATTGGAGAGATTTTTCGTTCAAATAAGACTTAGAGTTTTATCGATAACCTCTAGGTAATCATAAATTATAATGATAATGATAACTAGACATTTAAATTCGTTTAATTGAAAGACACTGAACAATAAATATGAAATATAAATCTAATTTTTCATTTATTTTTTATTTTTTAAATCTAAAATAGGTGATCTTAACAATTTTTTCAATTAGACCATTTCCTAAATTTCTCATACTTTATAAGCAGCTTGATTGCTTAATATATGAAAATTAATTAGCCATTCAATAAAAAAGCATCTTATAATAAAATGAATTTTATCATAAATTTCTATCAAAATAATATTGATAAAAATATTTTGTTTTACAATTATATTCAGAATAGACTACCATTTCTATTAATCTCAATTTTGAAATATTAATTGTTTAATAGTTATGTAAAAAAGAATTTTTGTGTGTGAAAAAGATTGATGCTAATTTAAACTATATATACAACAAAGCTTATTAACTTTTTTACTCTTTTTTGCTTTTGTTTCAGTAATTTTCTTTAAAAGAATAATACATAATATGATTTACCTAAGTACAATGCGAAATTTAATTTATTTTTTTTTTAAATAAACTTGATTGTTTACTTTTTAATTTAGCCGATTTTTTATTCACATACTTAATAAATTAAAGTTAAAATTTAATATGATATGAATTAGCTAAATCAGTGCAATATATTAATTTAAAATCTGAGGATAACATTTGAAAAATCTCATAAACAAAACTTTTGAATTTTAGCAAATATGAAATTATTATATTGAATAATAAAAACTAAAGTTCTGTTTGAAGTCGATTTACTCCATATTTTTCAAATAACTGAGTTGAGCCATACAATATCACCCTCTTTTCCATCAGTTTGTTGATAATGACAATAAGGTATCACTTAATGGAAACTCAACAGTTGAAAATACTTTTGAGATTCAAATATATCGATTTACCAGTTTAGTTAATACATAATTGCGAATACGAATGATTTTAATGGTTGGACTGACTGAAGTGAGCGCCAATTAATTGGAGTTGTCGTCTGAGTCTAAAATTACATCTTTTTTAACTATTTATGATTCGCATTAAATAAATGTTACTAGTCACTAAAGTTGCATAACTCCTTGTTCTGAACTACATATCTTGTACCTTTCAATACTGAATATAAAATAAACGATTTGCTCTAGTTTCATAATCGAAAACCTGTTAATTTTATGTAAAATATTTGTTTTTTTGAAAATAAGCTTTATGAATCAAAGCTATTAATAAACTTGATCATTTTGTTGTGCTTGAAGATACGTAAAATTTATAAATTTATTATTACTATATAACCTGATTTTATTTTTGACAGAAATATGCTAATTTTATTAGCTATTCAATTTTGTAATTTAACTTTATATCAAGTTGGTTACATTTGCTTTTTGCATACAAAATTGATGGAGAATAGCCAGCAGATTAAAGAATCTTAAAAATATCCTAAAAACAAAAGAGTGACTTTGCATATATTAATACAATTGCATTTCATTTTTAATTCAAATGGTGTTATCAGATACTCTATATGAATCTCAAACGGAATAATAAATGCTTACTCCCTTTATCTCGTAAATATTTTCTGCACTTGCTTTTTTACTCAGAAGAGGAATCAAAAATAGTTTTATCGAAAAAAGTGATGAGAACTTAAGGAAGATCAGATTTAGATATCTTACATTCATAGATCCAAATTAATGATTAGAATAAGGCAAGAAAGCACTTTAGAATTGAAAAACTTAACACAATGGACTGCTCTTCAAAGATAATAGCAGGGAATGATCAAGTTAATAAAAATCGAAGGAAGTCAAGAAGCAAAAAACAAACATTAGAAATAATGGTGATATTGCAAGAGAAATAAAATTTGGAAGATCTCAAAAGTTACTTGAAGTTAACCAAAGCGTTATTTTAATGCTAATGACTGATTCGCCTTTTAGATCTTAAAATAAAATCCAATCAAAATATCTAACAAATATAAAGTTAAATTTGAGATTAACTACTATCTTGATATTTTAGTTGATAATGGTATAAATGTAAAGGATATCAAATTGTATTTAAAAATATTTAACAGGATAAAAAAATCAGACTTGAGATTTATGTAAATCATAGATCAAGTTTATGAAAATTTCCTCACAAAATATTAGCAATCTTTTTATCTTTGCTTTCCAATGAAAACATAGATTAACTTTATTAGACGATCAAATGAAAGAATTATGATAAATTATTTTAAAAGTTCATATATTGAGCTTTTAGTCTGAAAGAGATTTTTAAGTTTCAAATTTTTTACAGAAATATGATAGAAATGCATTGAGAAGCTTGAAAACTTTATCTTTGAAGTATATGCATCATATTCAAATAAATTTATTTTGCTTTGTAATAATGACTGTAATTACATATATAAACATTCACTCGATTATTATATTCAATATATGATTGAATTATTAGAATAACCTTAATGTAGTCCTGAGTTAAATCTATAGAGTGTCTGGTAAATATAAAGAATAAATACGCAAACAAATGTATAGCAAAATAGAATTAAAAATATGACACCAAGGTTATTTGAAATTTTTTTATTCTCATAGTTGCAGCATCTTTTCTGAAATTATGAGAAGTAGAATTAATTCTGGTATTTTGTTGAAGTAAAAAATGACACATTATTAAAAATATTCAACTGGTGTTTATCTTCTTCTGACTCCTTAGTTAATTTTGAGGAATTTATAATTTACTTAAAATAGTGTGAAATATTTTTTAATAAAAATAAAATAAATTTATTATAATTAAATCAAATAGAATAAATTATATTCTTTGGGATATCTTTATAAAGTAAATTACTTTTTTGTCTATGCAGAAAGTTTTTTGGCATTGGATATCTTTTTACCCACAAGTGTTTTTCCTTGAACACCATCGTACATTTCTTTTTTATTTTACATAATTTCAAAAAATTATAAAGTAAATTTGATTAAACCAAGATACTTAAATAAAAATTTTTGTTTGTCAAAAAGAGATTTATATTATGGTCTTTTTATAAAAGTTATCTCCTTTTATCTTAACTTTCTTAATGAGTAGATATAACTATTAAGCAGAGTTTAAGTCGACCAACATTTAAGGAAAATTAATAAAATAGTTAGATTTTAAAACTAAAAAATAAAATATGGGAATCACTTTATTTTATGAAAATTTTTATTTTGAAAGAACTATTAGGCAGTCTGTGTGAACACAAAATTCCTAAAGTTTTTAGAAAATGTTGTTCATAAAGAAAACTAAAATTTTATTGTCCAATTGAATTTGAATATGATTACTAGGAAAAATATTTTTAAAATGTTGGCAGATCTCTATATTCTCATAGACACAAAACTTAATATACAAGAAAATTTCGAGATAAATTTGATGTATTTTGTTAGATTAAAATTTTTGATCAAAAATTTTTAAGATATAAACGTTAAAAAATATAAACGTGTCATGTAAATTGTAATTTTTGATTTTAATAAAAAGCATTATTTTACATTTTTATTTTTATTGATACATTAATTAGTAAATAAGTATTTAATCAATATTTATATTGTTAAATAGTCAACATTTTACTGATATATTAATTTTCTTAAAGTTTTAATATTCCCTTCCTAAAAATATTTGAATCTGTGTAATTCGTTGTTTGATAATTCTTATGAATTTGAGATATTCTCAATAGAATGGAGATGAATGATAAAGAGAGTTTAAATAATAAGAGCAATTTTTATTGAAATATTAAATCTATCGTTTTATGTATGCTAAGATTAGTTAAAAGTAAATCATGAATATAGCGAATTGAACATTTTATAACTATATAAAAATCATGTCTATAATTTTTTATTAATAACGATACCATCTGTTCAATAAATTTGAATAGAGACTTAGAATTTTAGTTAAATGCTTGTCTATAATTTATCTGATTAAAATTAAGATTCAATATTGATTTGTTTGATTCTGAACATATATTTGAGTTTAAATATTCAATGTTTCTAAGTAGCTCAAATTCCGTTTTCTTAAAAGTACCTAAAACTAATTAATTTTGATGCTTTTTAGAGGAAATCAATTTCAAAGACACTCAGTATTATTCAGAAAAACTTAATGTGGATCACAAAACTATTAAGTAAGTATTATCGAGTAATTAAGATTGTGCTAAAAATTAATAAAGTGATTTTCTTATCAAGGTAGCTACATAGTTTCTCTTATAAATGAAAGATGGTTACGAATTTTTCTATAAATTAAAAAAGTATTTATAATTTATGATTTAATACATATTGGTTAATATAAGTATTACACTATCGAATAATAATCTTATTAATCTGGCATCATATTTGATATTAAACACTAAATGAATATAAATTTAATTAATCTTTTAATAACATAAAAAAGATTTTATTTATAAAAAGCATAATTAGTATTTGTATTTTAATTAAAATTTACATATATTATTACTTTAAAATGATGTTATACTTTCAATATTTTGTGTATATTCGCTTTCTTATGTATTTTTAACTGCTACGTTTGAGCTTTTGGTTGAGCAGAAAACTTCTTGAAAGTTTGTTATTTTCTCAATAGAGTAAACGAAGTAGGAGTTGAAAAATTTTCAAAATAAGCTTTTGAAAGAAGTGTGCAAATATGATGCCAATTTGATATAATAATTGAATTTGTTTAAATAAAAACTAAATTTATAGATGAAGCATTAAATTCATGAAATAATAATAAAAATAGAAATGTAAAGTATTAAATTTTATTGATAATAATTAATTTTGTTATTTTAATTTTCAATCATTTGTACTTTTATATAATGACTTTTTAGTTGCAAACAAATTGAATATTTGTTATGTTCTGTGATTTTAAAATCTTATTGGTTTACTTGAATCAAAATTATTAGTAATCTTTATATTTTTTGTAAATATTTACATGAGAATTATTCAAATCTTCTATTATGAATAAAAGGATGATTCAAAATCGTTATTTCTTTTTGAACTTAATTTTCCTTAAAAAATACATTAACTAAACTTAGGTAATATCTTTAGCTCAACCAAAAATGCCACATTTTTTATTATTTTTAGTTCATTCATATATGAAACTCAAATATATTACTTAAATTCTAAAATCTTTAAATAAATTCAATAAAATTTAATTTAATTGAAAATAAATTATCATTTATTTTAAATTTGAATTCTTATTTACATATTAAATTTTATTTGCTTAACTCCAATTTATAAAACTTAAATATGAAATTATGATAACTTTTAAGATGATGAATGAACTTAAAATACTTGAATATTATTTATTTAATGCTAATTCTTGGATATAATGCATTAATTTAATATCAATGCAACTTAAATATCACTTTATTTCCGAACATTTACTTTTGTGAAGATTAGTTTGAAAGAGAACAAAAGAAAGTAAAGTATAAATTGTTGCTCTTTTGTATTTATAACAACACCTTGAATGCCATACATATTTTGCGACTAACTAAATGTTTCAATGACATTATGACACTAACTACAGTATTAGCAACATGCTGATATTTAATGTTTAGGATCAGCTTCATAAAGTCGGCAAAAATATACGCAAATCTGGGACAATTTCAATATAATCTATCAGACTTCATTTCTGGTCCCATTTTGCAATCAATATACAAACTTTTTGCTGGCAATAAAGTAATTTACCTGGGCCAACTGAAAGAAGGAACTGCGATTAATGAAGGTATTGGAATGGCAGTATATAGTAATGGAAATATATATGAGGGAAGCTGGAAGAATGGTATACCAGACGGAAAAGGAAGATGTATCTGGAATTACGGAGAATACTACACTGGAGACTGGAATGAAGGATATAAGCACGGATATGGAATTTATTACTATGCAAACGGAGATAGATACGAAGGAAAATGGGAGGATGACAAAAGACACGGACAATGTGTCTTATACACAGCAAACGGAGACAGATATGAAGGAGAGTACAAAAATGACAAGGAGAATGGACAAGGAACTTATTACTGGAAAAACGGCCGAAAGTATACAGGAGAATGGAGAGATGGTAGTATAAACGGCAAGGGAACTTTATTCAACACAAATGGATCAAAATGGATAGGAGAATGGAAAGATGATAATAAAAACGGATTCGGAACTGAATATGCAGCAGATGGAACAGTATTGAAGTCAGGCAACTGGGTCAATAATAAATATGTGAAGCCAAAATAACGAATAAAGTTATTACTATTCCAAAGCAATTTTTCATTTAGGGTTTGAGCTATTTCAATAGAAATTTTAATTTATACTAACCAATAGTCTGACTATTATGTCGTTATATTACATTTCTCATATGCGTTATTAAGTATATTTTGCAAATTTAAAAGTAAATTAATATTTAGACATTGAATTGGGACTTTTTAATTTAAAGAAATGTTAATGAAATTTATTTTTTTAATCAGTTAAATTAAGTATAAGTTTAATGAGCACTTATTTCAATTTAAATTTATAGGTCTGGGGTTTTGGGGTTTTGGGGTTTTGGGGTTTTGGGG
>JAQGFW010000203.1:0-15295 GCA_030463445.1 Euplotes aediculatus
GACAATATTTATATTGAAAATAAATAAATAATTTACTCTATTAATTCAAAAAATATGGATAGAATTCAAACAATGTGAAACTGGTTATTCATATGAAGGACTCAATTGCGACTGATGAACTGATTAATTATTACAAGAATCACTTTGGTATGATGAATCACACTTTATTTGTGCTCGAGAGTCCACTCTGCAGCTTGTACATTAAACAAAAGTTCTTATGGACAACTTTTTGGAAGCACTTGAAGTATTAGGTAAGCATTAGTGAAATCTCTTAAATTTTCTTGATATTAAGTAAATTGATATTTTTGAACCAACTATGGTAGTTCTGTACAATTTGCAATGAGTAAGTTCAAGTCTTTCTATTTTATCATAAAAATCTATGCAGCTATAAATTTTACAATTCAATAATTGATAAGTAAATTAAAAAAATATATAAATAGGCAAACATGCAAGTTTATCTCAATAGAATTCATTTAAAATTATTGAAGCAAATATAGAATCCTAAATTCTTAAATTCAAATATGTCGGCTTATATAAAATTAATTGTTTTCGTATTAATTTTATTATATTCAAAATATAGCAAAATATGAGAGTAATATTTATTAAATGCTTCAGTTTCAAAAATAATTAATAGACATGCGTTAAAGATTCTGTTTGCATTTTAAATCTTAAAGTATTATCTCACTGTTTAGCGAAATTTATGCTAGTTAATATATTGAATTTTAAAAGCAGCCAATCAAAATTTAATATGACATTATTTATTTATATGAAAACTTTAATGATATATAAAATGTGTAGGCTATATATCTGTTTGAAATTATGAACAAATACTAAAGAATTATAGTATTTAAAGTAATAATATAGCTAAAACTAAGAGGCAGTTCAACTAATTACTGAATTTGTGATGTTTATTACTAATCTTAATTTTCACTAATAAGTGATTTTTTTAAATCCTGACAATCGATCTCCTTAAGAAGCCTGCTGAATCAATCTTTGATAATTTATTACCGTTAAAATCATTATTCTATATCAAAAAAATTCATAGCAAATTCAAATAAAGTCTATTTTATGAAGATTAAGTCCATTAAATCTTAGCAACTTTGTTGTTTCAGAATTAATAGATATCAAGTACGTACTATCTCACAAATTTAATATTATCATCCGAAGACCCTATCTCTTGTGTTAGTCCTGATATCTTCTTTGATTCCAACTTAAAGTGTAAATCAAACTCTGCATACTCCAGCCTTCTCTGTTTTCGCACTCACCTCCTTAATTTGTTTGAACTTCCTAATTCAGTATCTCCAAAAGAAAAAGAAAGACTTCTTGCTAAACTTTGACTTTCAGAGTTATTCTTTTTGTGCTTACTTTAACTATTACTTTTCAGCTGATTTATAAATTAGGAATTAGCAGGAGTAAAACTAATTTTGAACTTAACAACTCGTGCTGATGATCAATAACACAGATATCATCAAATACTTTCGATCCATAAATACATCTGAAATATAAAAAATTAATTTGTGTTGACAATATACTATACTTAATTTGAGATTAATATTGAATTACTTAATTTTTCAAATTTTTTATCAACTTTAGCCATTTTATTAGTTTAAAGATCATATATCGTAAATAAGATTCTCTTCAAAATATAATCAAATAACGGTTTGGACTGGATCTAATAAAAATACTGCTATCTTTCAGAATTTTCGATCTATTCTGATAGAGATTTTGAAATATATTGAGTTCAAAAAGAAATTATTACGAATTTAATCTCTCTATTAATGCATGTTTATAACATTTGGAGTTTATATTTTACTCCTTTAGTGAATTGAACCTCATTTTAAGTATTGTTAAAGTCTATGTATCACAGAATATATCCATTTTGATATCAAAATTAGGCTAGCTAGATTCTTTTCTCTCTCTCAAAATAGTGATTATATTGGGTCAACTGTATAAATAAGAGAAAACTATTTTAAAAGTAAAAATATTTTATCTATTGAGAATTAGTATCATGTTTGTAAAATGCATAAATTCAAAGTGATTAATAAAATAGAATATTGAATGATCTGATTAGTTGATTTATTGCATCTCAGATTATTTCTAAGGATAAAATTTAACATAGTTCTAGATTAAGCAATCTCTGACTCACATGAAGAGTATGCATCTCTTTTATCCTCATTTTCACTTTTCTATTTTTCTTTTGAAGCGGGTCTAAAGTACCCAAGCATTCCAACTCGAGTAAAGAAGAGACTGACTTAAGTTATCGATGAACGATACTTGTTCATAAACTAAATAAGGATTGTTGGATGTACTCATTAATTTAGGAAACTTTCAAATACTTTTTCGAGTTTTTGAGAATCTGAAAAGAAATTCAGAACTGCAATCAGTATCATGTTACTTTATTTAATTCTATTTTATTAATAAGATTTTATCTGATTTAAAAATAAATTAAAATAATAATTGACGACTTTGTTTTTTATGTAATAATATTGTTGAGTTCAACACTAGTTTTAAATAATTCTTGCATTTATGTTCCTTTATGTTCCTTTATTTCCTCTATCTTTTGATATTTTTAACTTTTTCCAAATCCATTTTGGATTTTAATAAAATACTATTATCAAAATTAAAACAAATTTTTGTGAAATTTGAGATCAAAAATAAAGAGTTGATTTTGATAACTACACACCTATATAACACTTCATATGGAGATATATAAATTTATTATAAAACAAAGTATGCCATTTAAATTGTCTTGTATATATACTAAACTGATACAAATTTAGTTTAAAAATCAATCCAATTAATTTCAATTTAAAACTATGTGTTTTATTTGATTTAAAATTTTAAGTAAATTCTTGAATTTCAAACTCTATTTTTAATGATTGATTATTTTTTGAAAAAAAATAGTCATGCAACTAAAATTTAAACGAAATAAAAACTATAAATGCTGAGTTCAAGAAGATAAGTAATTAAATTCACTTTCACTAGAAATCTAGTTCTTTTGAGATGTTCAGCTTTATTGAGTTTCAATTATAATGATTTTAGTTCTGTTGTTTTTTGATAATCTAAAATATTGATTTTTAGCTCAGCTTTGAAAGTTTTTGCTTGCCAATATAAATCATTCGAGTAATCTATCATATTTTTAACTCACTTTATTCAAATATTTATTCTCTCTCAAGTGAAATGATAATAATCAAAGTTTCTTTAAATTTCTATCATCCAATTTTTTATAAAAGTATTTCAAAATAACACCTGGTGAGAGCTTTAGGTTCATTTTTTAAAACTGGGACAGTCAGAGATCAAGCTTTAATTTTTTTAATTGATCCTAAAGTTTTTAGAGAATTTTATACTTCTCATGAATAACTAATTTTAAAGTCTTCAAATATTAATTAGTCTTATGATAGATATTCAATATTACATTTCAATCATAGAAGCTAAAACCTTATAATAAAGATGAGGATTTTTTAAATCTTTAAGTTGCAACATGATCATTTTTATTCTTATAAAATAGTTGACATTTCTTATTCAATCTAACTTTAATATATTTCATTATTTTCTTAGTAATAAATATGTATTTTAATCAACCTCTTATTTATATGAAATAAATAGAGTTTAAGAATTTTCTTTGGCTGTGGTGTTAGATCATTTCAAAACTGAATCAGATCAAAAAGTGTATCAATATTTTTCATTAATACATTTAATTTCTGTTCTTACTTCTTCTTTATTCGATTTTATTTATCAAGCTAAGTCTTTGATAAAGCAATAATGAACAATATTTTTATAGACTAAATAGAGGACAGTAAATAAAGAAAAATACTCTTTTAATTCTAGATATAAATATATTAACATTTTCATTGATAAACATACAATTTTCTATTCTTATATAATGCATCAATAATGAATGATGGTAAATATTATTAGATAAATTTCCAAATTTATTTTAATTTTGGAACCGAATATGATCTTATATCGTGCAATTAGAGCTGCTAAATTGCTTTCTCATTCTTTTCTGAATATAAAAATTACTTTATGAGTAAATATAGTTTAAGATAATTTAAATTTATTGTTTTCATTAAAACTAAATGTATAAATGATTGAATGAAATTGCTCAAACTCTTATAAAGTTAAATTTGGCATTTTCAATATAAAAAGATAGCAAATTAAATTAGAGAATATGTCAATAATCACATTCAAACTTTTGAAATTTTTAATTATATGTATAAAAATTTTAATTTTATTGTATTTGAATTGCGAAACTTTATCTTATTTTGAATATTTCTTTGAATTCTCAACCGAAAATTGATAAATTACAAATCTAACTTGTCTAACTTTCTTTTGTATTAAATTGATAGTCGCAATCGTCATACAACTGTAAGAATCATGTATACCGATTAAAATTAGATTATTGTGAAATTATTCTTCCACTTGTCCTCACAGCCCAACTAATATAAATACCAATTTCTACCTTAAAAAATCTCAATTCCAAAATACAAATTTCGATGCCAAAGAATTCACTTAAATAATTTATAATAATTTGAAATGAAAATCAAATATAAAATAGCTAAATTGTATATGCAGATAGGATGCTGTGCACTGCCAATCTTTTTGATCCGTTTGAAGTAGAATCAACACTAAGTTGGTATTGCTTGTCATATGCCAAACCTCCACCGTGTTTCCTGTAGGCAGTTCAAATTTGAAATGAATAGCTCCATAATTTTGGAGTAGAGAAATAGAATATTAGATCAACCAAAAATTATTGGTGAATTAAATTTATTTAAAATTAGCTGATATAACGTTTGATAAATATCTGGAATCAATGGTCAATTCTATGCATTTGTATTTTAAGTTATCTGTGACATCAATCAAAGAAAATTGATAGTAAAATACTTAACAGTGAATTTAAGCTTATCATTGCTTTCTCATTTTAATAGTGAATATCATGCTCTTGTGGAAAATGGCGAAATGTTATTTTTATTGGAATATGAACTTGACTACAATTATTTAAATTTAATAGGATTGATGTTTAGGTCGGAGAACTGATAAACATAGTATTTTATCAATATAATGTTAAAATATAATTTGAATAAAAAAATCTGTATCCTTGGAGGAATGAAAATAGAGTTTATTTGATTTCATTATTAATTAGGAAAAGTTTTTCTTAATAACGTATTCTGAAGTATTTGCATCATTATCAAATCCTTTCTGAAATCTAAGCTTGATATTCACAAAGATTTTAATATATCTTTCTCATTTGTTTTTAACGGCTCACTATATCGACTCTCCAATATAACAGATTCTGGTTTATTCGATTCAAATTTGAACTTAAATGCCAAATTTCAATATTTAACTTTAAATACATCTCTGTAACCTTCTATTCAACTTAGTCATTCATTCTTTCACTTTCAACTTTCTGAATATATTCTAATTATTCTTTTAACAAGAGATCAACTCAATTATTACTTTCCTTTCATTAATATTAAAAGTCTGACTAAAGTTTCTTTTCTTGTCTCATTTCCTTAGTATTATAAATCAAGTTTCTCAGTTAAATTATCAAATAGACTATAGCATTATTGCATAATGAAACTATACATATTTGATAGGCCCAATTTTACTGATATTGCTTTCCTCAGCAAAGCTAGCTTCTTTATGGAATCTGATTTGTCAACTTATTTCTATTTAAGCCAAATTGCCTATTTTATATAATACTGATTTAATTTGCAAGTTGAGGCTTTCTTAATCAAAAATTAATCAAAAGTTACAATAATAATGTGATATAGTTCAAGTGCCAATGTTGAGATCCACGATTTAATTCTTGACTATTTCAACAATATTTTCTTCATTGGCAGTGAAGGCTCAAATCTGGAAAATGTTATTCTCGGAAAGATCAACAATGATTCGACTACTAACTGGAATGCCATTTATCCAAGCGATCAACAAATGTACACGTTTGAAATATACAACAACAGTATCTACTTTATGCTTATCAGTTCCAAAGTGCAATACATTGTGAAATTGAGTACAAATAATGGCACATGTGTCAAATCTATTTCAAATAATGACACAGGCCAACTATGATCTAGTCCTGGTTGAAAAGTCATTCTCGCTAACGACAAAAGTACTCTGTATGCCTCTGGATATCAATATATATTGAAAAGTGATACGAGCTTGTCTTTTCTGACTAAGTATCCGATTACAAATATGAACTCTATCGATCAAATTGTCAATGTCAATGGCAATAGCAGTTACTTATACTTGTCTTCAAGTATGTCCACATATTATGTATCTTTGATGTTTGAGTAAGTGCAAAATGCTAATTTCCTTTAGCTTTCAAAGCTTTACTCTTCAGTGGGGACATAATGTAACTTGAGTCTCATGTGAAAATCAACTTCAACCTGTTGATTCTTATTTAGAAACAATATACATTCTATTTAATATAAACCATACAGCTGTATTTGGACTTGTAAATTCAACTAATGGAAAATATATTGTTGTTTATAAATTTACAGAGAGCTGAACATGGGCATCGTTTATCAAAATTGAAGGTACAAATATTGTGTTTGGATTTCAAGACTCAACCTCATCATATGTAAAGATTTATAACTATACAGGGATAGTTGCAACATACATATTAAAGCCTACTATTAAGCTGTACGGAATAGCAAATTCAATTTCATTTTATACTGTGTAAGTATCTAATAAGATTAATCTTTACTTTCTTTTTATAAATACAAAACCTCAAATCTAATAATCATAATTTAATATTTATTTTAATTGATAGAACTTCTAGTATGCATCCAAAACCTTCCAAAATTCGTATTGAAAATTAACTTTGGTCAAATAAATACGAACTTTTGTCGGTTTTAGGGTAATAAAATATTATCTATATTTAATTTACGATATTTATAATTCTTTTTGGTTTTCTTACTAACGTGAATTTTGGTCAGCATTTACTGATTAGATAATCATTGTGTCTGATTTTGTTTTAAGTCAGGTTTTTAAAGTTTTCATGGTTGATAATAAAATAAATGTGGCTGCAAAGTCCTAAACATCTTAATTTGATACATTCTAGCTCGAATCCTTCGACCTTAATTGATTAGTTTTGATCTTATCCACAAAAGACGTTGCTCCAAATCAAATGCATTTACTGTGTAGAATTTACTCCTATCATAGGCTTCAAAAATTTGATTGAGAGGAAATTTGTATATAAAATAAATAAATTGTCAAAAGATTTCTAAATATTTTATTTTAAATCCTCTGTCGTTAAAATAATAATTGTTACATTCAACCTCCTTAGCGATGAAATTGCATTTAAACAATTACATAAGTTTAAACCAATATATTGTAATATTTTACTCATATCAACATTCTATGCTTAATATCTTTCAACTTTGTTATAGTGATAAATATTAATTTGATAACGTATTGAGGTATTGAAGTTTGTGAAAAGCAACTATGATTATAATCATGATATTATTTTATCCCATACCATCTTTGTCTTGATTCTCTTTTTCAACACTCTTCTTTTGCTTCCTCTTTATCCAGCTCAGCTTTACTATATTGGTGTTGCTCCAGAATCGAAATCGACTCCATGATATTTCCAATCTCTGACTTGCATATCTCCTACTTGTTTCTTTCTTTATAAAACTTTGATTTTACTTTCAACAAATTAGTTGGTCTAACTCAAGAGGAGAAGGAGATATATTTAAATTCACCTTATTGGTATATTTAAAAATTGATTAATCATGTTCAGAACCCAGGGAGTTGCTTCAATCATGTGGCCTTTTAGAGTATGATTTTCTACAGATATCTTTTGAATGCAAAATCGATTATATTATACACCTGTTCTAGATATAGTGTAAAAAATTATATACTGGTTAGCCTTATTTTTCAGCACCTTTTGAGAATATCTGGCACAAATCCCATGATTTGCTTAATTTTTTTACCAATACTACGAAACTGAAAACTTATTAATATTAGGAACTGTAATTTGCTTAGTATTGTATTGAATCAGTAGCTATACTGCTGTTGATAGTAAATTTCCTCTTTTCCTTCCTTCATGACATCTTTCAAGAAATATAAAGGACATTTTTGGCATGATGGTAATTAAAGCTAATCTTTAGTAAATAAAAACTGTGTTATTAATTCGTTGCCGATCTGGATACGTGATTTTGCATCCTACTCAGTTGATTGAATTTTCATCGTCTCATTGGTCAGTAATTTTTCTTCTTGGTTTACTTTCTTTCGCTTTTCAGTTAGATCCTTTTTCTTTTCCCAATAGGAAAAAGGCTTAATCCAAAATGATCTTGCTGAAGAGCAAAAGCAACGCAAAGATTATGAAATGGTCATCAACGAAAGAGATCTTCTAAGAACACAGCTCTTCAAGCGTCAAGAAACTGGAGGTCAATCCAGCAAGAAACTAATAATGCTTGAATTGTTTTTAGAGAATCATACATATCTTTCTTTGACCTGAACTTGCTCCTTATCGACGATGCAAGGATATACACGCTCAATTTTATTACTGGATTTTTATAAAATATAAAGACATAGGTTTGAAGCAAAAATACATATTTAATTTTTATGAATTTTTAATTTGATAAGTCATTCATATTAAAACTAACTTTTTGTGATGACACATCAGAATTTAAAAATGCATAAGTAATCAATCAAAGTAGCATAAATCTTTCAACTATCATTTTACTGCTTTAAAAATGTGAAAATTTTATTTGCATCTACGAATTATTTAAAAACTGCTTTAAAAGTAATCCTTTCAAAACTTCATTGTTTCGAGTCATGAGGATAGGAAATATTTTTAAAGTTGATAAATAGAAGATCTATCTACTTCTTTTATTAATCAAAGAAATAATACTCTATTTACATTCATGAATAGAAGCACTTACCTGCTAGAGTCAATTATATTTTTTCAGAAGTTCTTTATATCGCACATAATATAAGCCTTTTCTGGTTTTAATCAAGGAGAGTAGACGGTAATAGTAAGCAATCTAATTTTAAGATTATTTAAATTTCATCGAGGTTATTTACTAATATGAATCCTGTTATTATTATTTAAGACGATAAAGAAGTTTTGAGTCTTATATTTGATTCTTAGTTTATTTAGAGACTTTCTTGTATAATCCTCCGATTTTTTTAAAAGAATTGGATGAACCATCGGTTGTCATGATTACATAGAATCTATACTGAGACAGCTAATTATCACACTAAAATCTTCGTGTTAATTCTTGATTCATAATAAATGTTTTTTCTCTGATTCCCCAATCATACATTTATGAAGTGCGGGAGTTTATTGATAATTCATCAAAGAAAATCAATACAATATTTTGTTACAGTAAGCTCTCAATTAATTTGCTCATTCTTCTAAATGAAATAATATTGATTGCTATTGATAATTTATAATGTATTTTAGATACAATTTTAGAGTTAGCTTTTTTTTTTCCTTAACTTAAGAGTCAAAGTTTTAGTAAAGAAATCAGAAGTATATTCAAACTTTGAATTTAATATCTTGTTATATTGACTAATGTAAAAGTAGAATGTTGAGATTTTATCAAAAGGTCATTTAAAATCTCATGGTGTTCATCTGAGAGAATAGCACTTTCTTTGGATCGATGAAAATATTTTTTCTATTAATTATAGCTTTATTGATTAATCTTATCATTTTTCGGCCTTAAAATAGAGTTATATCATTAAAAAGTCAATCTTCATTCAAGTTTAATTTTTGCTCTTTACATCGAAAATTAACTTGCAAACCTTAAAACTTATATCTCTTTTAAAGGCAAGGAGGTTTATTAATTTTTATCACTTTGATTTTTTTAAAGTTATTTTAATCAAATTATTAATGTCAAAACTACTTGAACAATAATCCTCAAGTAATTGCCTGAATTTATAATTTTTTGTATTCCCATTAGCAATTCCTTCAATTGAACAGAAAATGCAATCTTTAGTCAGGATCATTAGCATTCAAAATTATGTCAGCATCCTCTGAATCAAAGTCGCTTGTAAATCTAAACAAACCATTTGAGTATGGGATGTAAATATTTGTGAGATTGCTTATTCTTTCAAATTAAAGACAATTCTAATTAAATTTAATATTTAAACTAGAGTTAATGATTAGTTCATTTGAGATCTAGTAGTTTAATTCATTTATTATTAACTTCATATTATGTTAATTTAATAAGTGAATTTTTTAATTAAAAGGCAGATAGTTTGCATTAAATTTTTATTGTTTTGAAATTGTAATATTTATTTCATTTACAGGCATCATAAATAAAATATCGAGATAGAAAATTTTTTAATTTCATAAACAATATTAACAAAAATTTAAATAATTTCAATTAAAAAATTTTTATCTAAAAAGTATCTTATCTTATTTATTTTTTATTACTTCCTTTATCGTTCTCTTCATACTGTGAATTTAATTTTTAATAAATTATTAATCAATTTCCGCATTGATTTCAATTACTTTATTTTTGAATTCTTGTTTGTTTGTTTTTTTAATAAATTTTGATAGTTATTCTTTCTTTAATCTCATAAATTTTCAATAGAATTAAATTTAATATCGTATTCGATGCAGTTTCGTCCTCTCTATGAATTTAATAATGTCAGACTTTGGTAATTTCATTTAATAAATTTTATTAAAAAAAACTATATTATAGAAATTACTTCAAAATAGATCTTTTTATCTTCTTATTAAGTTCTATACCGTAATAATTAAACATTTTCTTCTTTTTTAAATCTTCTCACCAACTTCGTTTTGTAAGCTGTAAATCAAGTTTGTCTTAGCAATATCCTCCTCTTTTATCCTTGTACATCCTATCATCAAGAATCAGTCGCATTTTCATTATTTCAGGATCATCTTTTTATTAGTAAGCTCAATATGAACTGCTTCCTTCTCTTCTCCATCATTTTCCTCCAAATTCTTGTTATTATATTCGATTAGATTTATAGCTTTTACTTGTTTTACAGCAGAAGTCGAATTAGTGTAATCTAAAAAATATTTACCTTATGTGTTTACTCCGTTGCTACAAGATTATACAATTCTGGTGTGATTTACTTGCCTAAATTAATATGAATTAATGGGTATAAATTTTAGTTATAACAAACCTTAAAAAATAGAATGAACCAAAACTAAACTCATCACAAGTTTTTGATCAAAGCTGTAAATGCTAAGAAAAATATTTGTTTAGTCCTCCTACGAAATTGGCTAAATCTTGATCGTTTATGGTTGAATCAACAGCATAGAATACTGTAATAATTGAGACAAACTCTGCTTATGTTTTGGAGAATCTCAGCTAACTTAATAATAAATAAGTCAGGCTTCCCATTTAAATATGAAATTGAGTTCTTATTTTGGCTAATATTTAACTTACATAAGAAGTAATCCTTTGGATATTACAATGCTTTAATTTTATAATCACATACTTTTTATAAATTCAGTTTAAAATATTAGCAAAAATAAATAAATGCTTGATGTGCTTTACAACTAAATTTAAGCAGGTTTAATAAAAAGATAAAACAGCTTTATTATTTTTGATTCTATTTTTATTAGATTTCTCTTTATATATTACGAGTATGTGACTATTTGCTGATATATTTTAAAGTTGCTATAATTTTTATTTTGAGTGAATTACTTGTAAATCTTATTTCAAATATAGGTCTGTGATTGGTGGAGGAAATGGTGCCAACATCTACCTTTTGGGAAGTCCAATATTGGCTTTAGCATCACATACTGATGTAAATTCAAATAGTACATATCAAATGAGTTATGCTCCAGCATCTTTGATAACTGGAACTTCGATGGTATCTACTATCGATTCATCAAGTCAGACAAATGTTTTAAATCCTTCAACGACATTGCCATCTCAAGTAGCATCATTAACATATTCTTGTTCTTCAAACTACAAATCTGATACTTCTTACTGGCTAGATAATATAGTTCAATCGAATATAACTTGAAACTCAACTTTATCAATTTCAGCACGCTTCCCATGCAGTATGTCTGGTTCTTCAACAGTAAGTGTGCAGTTTTCAACAGACGGAAGTGGAAACCCAGTTCCTTCGTGGGGAACAATCGACCTTGTAAACAATTTGCTGAACTTTAGTGTGCCCTACGTGTCCTCAGATACAACCTACTCGTTTAAACTTGTTGTGAAAAGTTCTGAAGCGCCTTCATATACTTATTATGTTAACGTAAAACTAAATGTGCAATCATGCAAAGTTAGCAACTGAATGACTTGTGTTACAAACGACGATAGCAAATGAGCAACTTGCAATTCTGGATATATACTAAATAACTATACCTGAACTATACAGTCATCAGCTTTAGGTGATAATATCACAACTAATACCACAACTAATCCCACAAGCAATACAGCTAGCAATATAACGACGACAACCCAAAAAATATCTTCAACTGCAAGTACTGCTGCGACTATATCGATTACTTCAGCATGAGTTGGAGTGGTTGCTGTAGCAGGGGTCTCAATGCTGACATTGTCATCTCCTCAAGGCGTGTGGAGCGTTATTGATTTGTTCCAGACTCTCACAATCCTTCTGTTAACTCGAGCATATCTTCCTGAAGAAGTAACAAAAAGCTTTTCAAGTATGAATCAATATACAAACTTTTCATTTGACTTTATCCCGTACACGAGTATCAGTTTCCTGAGCATTATCATGAACTGGTTCAACCTGCCTGTCAGTTGAGACTTGATGGCGGAGGTTGGACTCAAATCAGGCAGCACATTCTTCAACAATATTTCGCTGCTCATCAACTTTCTATTTGTTCTGTTTCTGCATCAAATGTTTTTGATTATCAGACGCATTATGTGTGCAAAATGGAGAGATAAACCTTGGGTTAAAATTGTGATCAATAAAGTGTATAAATTGTTTACTTTGTGCTTATACATAAGACTGATGATGGAAGCATACCAGTTCTTCCTCATTTGAAGTACAGACGAAATACATTCTTTCAAAACAAGCAAAAATTCTGAAATTACATCTCTGGTTATTGCTATTCTTGCCTTCGTGGTTTGAAATATTTTTGCAATTTTAGTATTTGTTCTCACTATCAAACAAATATACAAAAGCACAGCTGAAATTCCAGAGAAATCTGAGTCTTTCTTCGATGAGATCTTCGACGGGATAAAAGACACAAAGTATTCCAAATGCTATTCGTTTATGTTCATAATGAGAAAGGCTCTCATCATTATGTTTTTGCTGTTCCTCCCCAACCTCAACATCATCATCAATGTCGGGTACTTCGTGCTTATCCAGAGTTTCTTCTACCTGTATCTCGTTTTAGTCCGGCCGTTAGTAAAAACAAAAGACAATATTGTTGGAATCATAAACGAGACGTTGATACTAATGCTAGCCAACATGCTGTTCAAATACAATAAGGAACCTGACTGGACATCTGCAAGCAAAATGGTGTTCTCCATGTCTTTATCTATTGTTAGTTTAGTTATTAGCATTATTTGCATGAGTAAGTAAATAAATTAACATCATCATAATCTTGAATTTAGTTGACTTAGTTATAACGCTCATAAAGCTATGAATAAAACTGAAGAACAAGGTTAAGCCGGATGTAAATCAAGCAAAGAACGAAGTAATTATTGTATTTATATTATGATACTTGACACATTTTTTATGTGTCAAATTTATTTTTCAATACAAAGAAACTCTTTCTCAAAATAAATACAATCTTCCAAATTGGGAAAATATAATTTTCTTTGCTCTCCAGAAAGTTTTTTGGGAAGTTTTATCTCTTTTTAACTTTTTTGAATTTAATTAATAAAATTAAAATTCTAACAAAGATAAAATTATTTGAAGTTATATTGGGTAGACATTCCTGTTTTAAGTTTGGATCTGGTTCCTTGGATCTTAAATTGATGAGTATTATTTACATCTGAGTTAAGGAGACTTAAGTATTTGTTACGATAACGAGAGTTAAAATTATTATATCATAACTTGGATTCAAGCTTTAATAACTTGAATATCATCATACTTAATAATTATGAACTTTTATTATTGAAATTAAAGTGAAAACAGAACAATTAATTTATTTGAATGTTGTAAATATTTGTGGGATTGATTATATCCTCTGGAATTTAATCATCAAGAATAAGAATTGAAGTGAATTAAAAACTTTTAATTCAAGGAAATAAAAAGATAGCTGAAGAAGAGAGTGGTATTTAATAACTTTACTCATACTTTAAAATGAAAAAATATTATTCTTGATTTAAATAGTATTTAATGATCTGTAAATAGACTTTTCATAATAGTGCACAAAAAGAAAATGAATAATAAATATAGGTAGACAGAACAAACCATATAGAACCACAACCTGCAAATAGGTATTAATAAATATAAAAACAATCAATATACTTTTATTCAAAGAAATAAGAAATAATAAAAAATGGATATTTTTAATATTATTAAGTTAAAAATTTTTATATAAAAACATAACAGATTACTTTTAATTTTTTTTTAATTAATACTTAATTTTTCTTTAGCATTATCTCAAACAATAAGCTCATCAGACATAATGATGTTGAATTATCAGAGATTCACATAGATGATGGAGTGAATAATGATATAAATTCAAGTCAATCAACATTTAAAAAAATGCAAAAAACAATTCAGTAAGTTAAATTAACATACTGAAAATTATTATATAGCAATTAAAAATAACTTTTAAATTATCATTAATTCAAATTTTAGCTCTAATTAAGGATTATTTTTTCATATATAATATAATTATTTTTTAGTTTGTTTACAAAGTAATTTTAATATTATGATCGCCTTTATCGTTTATTCTATTATTTTAAATGTAGGAAAGAAATAGAGGAAAGCAAGTAGCTCATTTCAAATATTCACAATAGAATACCAATTAATATCAAACTCAATGTGAGCGGAATATAATATTGACCTTTATTAATTGGTATTAAAATCTTTCATTTAAACTATTCACTTTGTATATTTCTGAGCATTATTAGTCAAATATTTCAGAGAAATAACTTGGAGAATCTTATTTTAAATTGAATATATTATTAATAATTTAAGTACATAAAGAATAAACATTCATATGATTAAATTCAAGAATTATCACTAAACAGAACAACAAGCTTGTATAAATAAAATTTCCATTAAAATCGAAGCGGTGTATTTTTGGTAAAATAAAATCTAATAGCTAAATAAATTATTAGTCACATTAAAATTAAATTGTATTGACTCAATGTTGTTTTTATAAACTGGGGTTTTGGGGTTTGGGGGTTTTGGGGTTTTGGGG
>JAQGFW010000227.1:0-40119 GCA_030463445.1 Euplotes aediculatus
CCCCAAAACCCCAAAACCCCAAAACCCCATATAAGCCCATAAATATTGAGATTAATTATATTTAATAGTTAAGCTTTAATCCATATTTGTTTTTGCTGAACACAAATATCATGCAAAGAAGAAACTATGAAGATAGCGACTCCAATTCTCATCAGGTAGGTTCTTATTTTGCTTCGCTCTTCAATCTGATCATTTATTTGTTGAAAGCTGCTATGAAACCATGATCTATCAAATTTTAATTCAATTACTTCTTAAAAGTAAAAAATTCGTGCTTTAGATTCCTTACTCAATATGGTATATTTACTCTTGCTTTATACGTGTTAGAATAGACTTTAACTAGATATTGCTTCTCCGTAGAAAAAATCTAGATCGACTATGAAATTAGTATTTACTAAAGATAGGATTACTCAATCAATTTTTCCCGCTTTTAATATTTGGAATAGGACGGCCATTCAGATGAAGAATCAGCAAATGTAAAAGAAAAGTAAGCCAAATGTTTTTTTTGCTCTCTCTGATCATACTTATAGAACGGTGCAAATAGACGATGCTAAGGTGAGCAATCCTCTTCATTTGTTAGGATATGAAGACCAGACAGGATTTTGAAAAGAACGCGAGAAGAAGTTCAACTTCAAAAGAGAATATAGTTGTTAGAACATGTACCCCTTCAGGTAATAAATGTTGGAACCTAAACATGTACCACCAATGCATGTACCAAAAACTCCTTTCATAAAGTTTTTGCGGCTAAATTTTGTCAGCAAAATTAGTTATTTTAGTACAACTTAATTAATTACATGTTGGAACAATCATAGCGAAGGTATTACTTTGATATTTATTTAAGATAATAGTTTGATTAACAAAATTAGATGAGAAAATGTTATTTTGGTCTTAGATTTTATCAATCAAAATAAAGATATAAATTAAACTGTGACTAATGTATGATTTATATGATATGCTCTCTCATAAATTTTGATATATAAAGCATATTAACTTTATTTCATTTTAGATGATAGCAAAAAAGCTTCAGATCTTTCTAAAAATCAAGATATTATTCCACAAAGTAAGAAATTGACCCTCTTATTAATAAATTTTTGTGAGAGATTTAACAAACACAAAATAAAATTTAAAACTACTTTAATGATAATGAAAATCATATCTTATTTCTCTGTTACACCAAAATCTCTAACATCTATTCAAAACTATAGACAACAAAAGAGATAAATGCAAAAATCCTTCTTGCAAAGGCATTAAGAAAGCTAAAGATAAAGAATCCAAGAGATCAAAAAGCAAAAAGTATTTAATAATTACTTATATTTGCTGTCGAATTTAAAGGATGACAAAAAACTTTTTATTTTATTTGTATTGATTAACATATAAAGAAATAGAAGAGATAGAGAGAATAAAAGGAGCTCGAGTTGATCAAATAAAAGCTGAAGAGATAATGAAGGTAATGATCATCCCTCTTAAGATTTTATTCATTAGCTTACAAAATAATGAAATAATTTTGATTTTGAATTTTATAGAAGAAAAGATTGGAAAAAATAAGAAGATAAAATATTCACAATCAAAGAAGAAAACTGAAAGAGAACATAGCAATAGGTCTAAAAAGAAAGTATATTTGTCAAACAGAAGTAGAGACGGTAATTTGGAGGTCTATTAGATTTATTTAAGTATGTTATATATCTTGGCATTAATCTTTAATTTAACTTTATTACCTTTGATATTAATGATTTCTTCTTTCATTTATATGATTATTAATGTATTTATACATAATTATTTTGCTTAATAATCTAATCATAATGATTCTTTTAATTTTCTTTTCTGATAAAGTTCATTTTCTGAGATATTCATCATTGTTTTAGATTTAAATCTCAAATAATCCATTTTATTTCTTCAGATACTAATAAAATAATCTAAATTAAACTTATAGACAAGAGTGATAATGATAGCAAGAAATTCAGTAGATCGAGCTCAAGTAGAAGCCATTCTAACAAAAGAAGAATCAAAAGAGGTATGAAATAATGCATTATCTTTCTCTGCATTTTATTCAGTAAATAAAGACCTCCGTCTGAAAATCTGATGAATTCGGAATTAAAAATAAATTAAAGCTTGCTTTCAAAAGTATCATATTCTGTTTATATCTTTAGATATTATGATTCATATTTAGCCTTAACAGTATCACTTTATTGAATTATTTTTGCAAGTTGAATCTTTAGTTGAACGGAATTTTATTAATATCTGCTGACTATATTCCTTCTGAAAATAATTTATTGGCCTTAATGATAAAATACCTCGAATAAAATGCTAATTTCCTTTAGTTAAAAAACGAGGCAAGTACAGAAACAAGACAACAAAACAAAAGTCTGTCGATAAATCTGAATCTATTGACAGCAGGAGGTAGCTATTTGTGCTTAAAATATTCAGTTTTGGAGGATCTTCCTCATCAAGAGACTTAAATTCATCAAAAGAATATCCCGAAGGGACTTCTAAAAGCATAAAGAGCAGAAATGATAGCTCTTCAGAAGAAATAATAGAAACAAAGAATAGCAAGAAAAGAAATAAAGCACACAAGAAAACAGAATGAGTATTCTGTCCAAAAGAGAATGAAGGAGTCCCTTATTGCCAAAGAGAAATGATAATAAAGTACATTCAGGTATTGGTGCTTTAGAATTATGAGTAAATCCTAACTTCATTTAGTTCCATTATCCTGATATCCAAAATATCGGTCAGTGGCTCAAGATTATTCCTCTAAGAAAGTACAAAGACTTTAAAGAAGAAAATGTAATGAATCAAAGTATTTAATATTAATAGAAAATCAAAAATAATGAGTGCGATTGAACAAATAAAAGTAAGATTACTGTTAACTCCAAAATTTATTTGTTTTATAGAAAAGTGTGATATTCACTTCAACGCAGAAAAATATATTAATGAAGAGTACTTGGGCTGAGATAATGAGTAAGAATTCCATTCGATAACTTTTTAGAAATTGCATAGTGCTTGTTACGGACATTAGAGAAATCAGTAAGAAACTTATTTTGGGTTTTATAGCATCAATATGATCTATAGATTGATCAAGAATGCAGAAAATAATCAATTATGCTACTTTTCATTCTGATTCAGAGTATTTTGAGGAAATATCAGATTTATTTATTGAATTCTTGAAAGAAAAAGTTGAAGTTAAATATAACAACGAGAACAGATTATTAAAGGAAATTCCAGCGATACTGACAAAGCAAGAAAAAACAATCCACCTTAAATTCATTTATGATAGGAAGATGAATTGTGATTCTCAGTTTTTGATGTAAGAATAAAAGAATTTATAATATTAGCATAAATAGACAAAGATTCTCAAAGAGATTAGTTTAAATCGCTCGATTTAAACTTTGACCTTGAATACTTTGCTAACTATTGATAATGATTTCAATTTTTAAGAATGCCTGTACAAATTGTCATTTTAATTAATACGATATTTATAGCAATCATCTTGATGTTTAAATTATTATAGTCATGCTGAAACTATATGAATTTATTGTTTTATTAGTTAGTGTTTCATCCAATAAAAGTTTTGATTATTAAGGCGAGGATGAATTATCTTCTTAAATTTACATTTTCTTCTTTTATTTATGAAAATAAAAAGAATTTTTGAAATTTTAATATAACTTTTTGATTTAGAAATGCAATCAAAATGAACTACGAAGAATTTAAAAGCAAAGATAAAAGTTGTGTATTTAATTCAAGAATTTGCAGCAAAGATTCCGAATTAAAGGTACAATAAATTATTAGGCTATTATTAATTGAATCCATCATTTTCGCTTTACAACTAATATAGATATTCTTATTAATTTTTGTTTAATTGTGATCTTGAAAGTTAATATTCTCACATTAAATATTGGACTTCTTTATTGATAAAGGAAACTACAAAATATTAGAGAGCATCAAACTATATTTAAATCAGGTTAATTTTGAAAAGTTTTAATCTAATGGCTGCATGTTTTAAATTTTAATAATAGAATTATTTTATTGATGAGGATATTAAATAAATCCTACTATAATTTTCTTAAAACAATTTCACATAACGTTAAAAACTGATTCTTAAATAAGCCAGTTTAGATCATTTCAGTTTTTCTTTGATTGCTGTTAACTCATTTACATAATATATGAAAGACAAAAGAAGAATGTATAATTACAACCCTAAAATTATAATAGAACAGAATAATTACAATAATTTGAGTCTATTCTAACTAATTAGAAATTAATTTCTTAATATAGTTAATATTTTTGCCATTTGACTTTTAGATTATTTTTAAATCGTTGAACCTTTTTTTCAACTTCAGATTTCTTATTTATCTGAAAAAATTGACAAGATAGCGAAATTAAAAGATTTATTAACTTTATAAATAAAGATTAAAAAGATTGAGCTGAAATGACTGTGAGTCTCTGGAACGCTTTTTAATTATTATTTTTAATATATTCAAAAAATAAAAGAGCATCATAATTTAAAATTTTTTAATCTTTTCAATTATTTATTTAATCAATTTATAGTAAAAATTAAAGTTTTATTTCGCAGAACTATATTTATTTTTATTAAAACCGTGACTTTGATGATTTAATTTTAAAGTTGTTACACTCTGTCCCATATATTTTGACTTTGTCCTATCATACTTTAGTTTTATCCCATACAATTTGAACGTGTCCCATATATTTTTACAATGCAAATAAATATATGGAGTTTTCAAGCCTACACTAGCATTTAATGATTAAAGTTATTAATTAATATGATTTTAGCAAACTAACAATTAAATATTACTTTGTTACAAAAATCAACTAAAGGTAGTGAGGTGGTCCAATAAAAGTCATAGATTTGAAAGAATAGAAGCAAGACTATTAAGTACAAAGTACTACACAAAATTTAGATAAAGTGTAACTTTTATTGATTAAATTCTAGCTATCTTAATTTAGTCATCACTCAATTTTTATATGAAGTGCGGGCCTGCTTTGATCCACAAATTAAAATTTAATGAACAATAGGTTAAGCTTTCACAAAAATTTAACCCACAACTATGAGATTGATCTAATTTTGCCATAATAAAAGAAGAATTTTTTTGACAAAGAAAACTTTAAATAAGTGATTATAAATCTTATCTCAAAATTTCCTTAATGACAATTTGAAGCAAAAATGTATTAAAAATTACAATTCAAAGAGGGCCAAATAAAGAATTCATGCAAACTAACTCTAAAAAACTTAAATGAGTTTTATGAATGAAGAGAAGCAAGTGAAAGCTAAACATAGAAATATTTGTCTCCTAACTAAGACTTCATATTGACTATATTAATTCTTATTTCAAATTGAGTTCCAAAAATAATGAACAAAATACATAATTTAGCAAACATTTATATTTTAAACTTCTTTGTTAAAATAGATATTATGAACATTTGATCATGCTACGTATCAATCCAAAAATTCCTAAGTGATAATTTTATAAATATAAATAAAAGCTAAGTATTCGGAATTTTATCTGAATGAGAATTAGAATATTGTTAATAGTATTAATGGTGTACCAATCAAAATATATGATTATCTATATAAATGAGAAGTGCGCAATGTTACGAAATACTTCTCTTATAATTGTTGCCACGACTATATATTCTTACAAAAAACAAGGGAAATTATTAATCAAGCAATAGTATAAGAATCCTTAACTGCAATATTTTAAAATCATAAAAATCAAATTTAGTTTGAGTTAACTCTATTTAATTTCTAGCTTTCGCATTAGAAACTAAGAATAATTTATAAGTAGTTTTAAATTTATTTGCCTAATTTGACTTCAAATTTCTATTAAGCATTAATTATTAATTGATAAATCTTTTAATCATCAGTTTTTTCAATTGGAAAATAGTTATCTCAGTATATTTTTTATTAAATTTAGTAATATGATAGAAGACTTAAAAAAGAAGATTAAGCAAGGTTTTAGAGAAATAATATATAGACAAAATAAAATATAATAGTACCTATATGATTCAAGGACTATATTAAATAATATTTATGTCATTTTAATTTTTTTGAATTTTTATTAGGCTTTAATTTTAATCAAAAAAGCTAAAGATTTTGATTTTAATATTATACTAAAAATACTTAAGCTAACCTCTTAATAGAATTTAATTATCATTAAAATAAAAATTGTTGATGATTGCTTAATCAAATGGGATGAAATGATAGAACAACTTTTCCAAAGAAATTCAAGGTAAGATGATAATTATGCAAACTTTACTTAAGTTGCCTTATATAGATTTGTACATCCCATTTTTAATTGATGAAATCCAGCTTTTAAAGTATCTTTCAAACTACCTTCAAAGTCTGTGCTCTTGACAACTTTGGACCAAAAACAAAAAGGAAATGTCGATAATGTAAAGCAAGGTTAGTTTGATTTCGTTTAAATTTGCAGAGATGATTAAAGTACTCAAACAAATATTCAGTGATTATTGCTCTCTCAAAGTTTCTTACATGTTTCCACTCAATCTTATAAATGAATATAAAGCAGAAATATGTAAAGCAAATGGTCAAAGTAAATTTAAGATTTTTGCCTTTTATAATTATAGTCATCTAACTTATAGCTAATGAAATTATAACAGTTTATTCTGAAGAAGTCAGTACTTAGTAAGACTTTATCTTTCTTTTTTTGCATTCTTTAAACAAAAATAAATATAGTTGAGATTTTTCATCAATTCAAGTTCCAAACTATAAGCTACCAAAGTGAATAAGAAGTGAATATGCAGTGATTGATTATGTTTTTTACTCCACATCACCAGATAATAGTAAATATATTTATTTTAATTATGCAATCAATTCATTCATTTACTTCTTCACAGTATTATTAAATACCAAAATTCATAGATTTTCTTACTTAAATGTTTCTACAATCAGTCAAGTTTATTGCAACCTAATCAACCCTATCGCGACAAGTCAGACAAATCGCTCTTAATTAATTTAAGAAAATATTGATCTAAATATTAAAATTGAAAACTTGCTAACCTTTGTTAAGCCGCAGCAGATTGAGATCATCTGAATTGCTCAGCGCGTCGACTGGAGTCGGAATTGCAGAACTGTCAAAGGACGGAAAAGAGACAAAGACGCTCGAAGCAATTCAAATGATCTCAAACTGCTGCGGATCAAAATGGTTCGCAAATTTTCAATTTCAATATTTAGATCAATATTTTCTTAAATTAAATAAGAGCGATTTGTCTGACTTGGTCGCGATATGGTTGATTAGGTCGCAATACACTGGATTGATTTAATGCCTAGTAATAAATATATACTTAGCTTTTAAATAAAATGAGCAATAATCTGTAATTGTTAAATTAATTTGAAGTTAGTTTAGCATTTAAATTAATAAAAGTTTTCTATTTAATATTGAACTAATCTTATGATTGCTCTTTACACAACATCTTACTTTATATTTTTGATTTACAATAAAATGCTAAATTATATTTACTATATAAATATATTTTAAATTTAATTTTGAGTTAAAATGTCTTTATTGTTATTTATTGTTTAATAAATATATACTTTAAAACATTTAGAAATTTCGTTAAATTATTTTTTATTTCAAATAAGCGTCTTTTTTAACCTAAAATTTTAGGAGCCAGTTTTGAAAAGAGATTGAAAAATAAAAGACCAAAGGTATTATCTTAAAACAATTATCTTCGATTATTTAGCTAATTAAAATTATAAAGGTTGTTACTATATATTAAGTAGTTGAAAGGTTAAATACAAGTTTATGTTCATTTAACTTCAGCATGTGATAATCTGACAGAAAATAAATAGAAATTTGCTCATCACTTGTATCATCTCTTAGTTTCTATCTTGAATGTCTTTGAAGAGACCTGATGCTTTATTGATATTCAACTTACACAATTAATTAATTTTATCAAAAAAACTTGGCCATTCTACATTATAATTTTCTATTTTAGTTTGATTTATAAATAATACAATGCCGATTTCTTGTTAAACTAGTTTCAGCACTTTATCAGATTATTAATAAATTCGTTGGTTATTTTAAATTAAATCTAAAAAATATAATATTGCAGCGAAATTGTTTTAAAATTAGTAAATATTAAGCTGCACATTATTTGTGCAGAATAGGTTTTATTCATAACTTTTCTGTATTCATTACTTCTAGCTATAAATAATTATGAGTTTTCTTCTCTTAGTGCTCTTCTAGCATATTCCTAATTTATACTTGAGTCTGAGTTAGCAAAATCAAAATTATTTAATCCTTCTTCGAAATCTTAATTCTAATAGACATCGGTATTCGATTATTGAAATAAATAAAATCAATATTTAATATAATGTGAATTGCAGATAAATAACTAAAATAATAAGTTGAATTGTTCCGATTTTGTTAGTGAACGAGCAATTGTTTATATTTATATAATTTGTTTAATTTATTGGGACTTCCAATTACAAAAATCTTATCGTATTTAGGGTGATAACTCAAATGAAAAGATTTACTTAAGAAAATGGGAAATTAATCAAAAAATATTTGATGTTTCAAATACACTTGATCATAATTATGATGATGATAATTATTATTTTCTAGAATTTATCCGTTCCAAAGGTAAGATGCAATCAATGTATTTTGGCTAATATTTGTGCTATACAAACTTACTGGCTATTACTATTCTATCTAAAGACAGAACAATATAAATAGTTTTGACTTCTTATGAACTTGTAGGATGGATGAATTAAATATCAATAGTAAAAACGGATATTAAAGAATCTTATTTATACTAAACTGTTTTATTATAACTAATACTTAATTGATAATAATTATATCCTTTTATTTAGAGAAATTTTACTTCATTCAATAATTAGCAAAAATGCTTATAGAGCTCTACTTTTTTAATATTTGAAATATCTTAAAAATGAATAGAAAATATAAATTAAATATCTGTTATATGGAAATCAGAATATCTGTTTTGTTTAATGAAGAAAGCTTTTTATGGATTGTAAATAATATAAATTTAGTTCTATTTGTTGTTTATTTTTTCCTGCTATCTATTTAAAATGATAGATTTAGTTTTGTTACAAATAAAATAGTAATTGTTAAGATAAATCAGTAAAATCACTACTACTTTCTTGTACTAGATGCTTTCCAATTATAAATTGAATCAAGAATTAAGCATTAAATTACTTACTTTAATGATTCTTTTAAAAGAGAAAATCAAATATAAAATTCTTTAAAAGATTCCTGGCTATTACCTAATATCAGGAGCCTTGTTAAGGGAAAATTGTATTAAAATAATATATTTAAAAAATTGAGAAAAAAAATTAAATAAATTGTTTTATTAAGTAATCATCAAATAGGTTAGTTCAAACTAAATGTCCAAATTTGTTTAAAAAAATCTGAATCAAATAAATTTTTTATAAAATATTTCAAGTTGAAAATAAGTTAAAATTGCAAAGAAAATTAGATTTTTGCTTTTCTTTATTATGAATTTATTGTAATATACTTGTGTAAATAAAAAAGTGATCCAATCCAATAACATTTCATTCGAAATTTTACATTCTTCATCATTCTATAATTTATTAAAAAATGACTATAAAGATAATAGTTAGACTGTTAAAAATAAATCTTCATTTGCTCCTGATGAAAATTCCTCCCTAAAAGAGATTTGCCATTAGAAAAGCTTTTGCTATATGAGAGATGCTATTATTAGAAGTATCTTTTATTTTGTACAGTAGTGTATCTAAATAAAGAAGTAATCAGGAAAAATCCCTCAGATAAAAACAAATATATTTAAATTCGAAAAATTTATGTGAAAGAAACAATTAAATAGAATAGTATTCTCAAGATAACTAAATTATACTTTAAATATCTTCACTAAAATATAATTATAGAACCTCACTTTAAAATAGCAAGTACATACTTGTATAGAGATTTAGTTATTTTGAAAAATAAATTTTGATGAGGTTTTTAGAAGTTGTTTTTATATTCTTCATTATTCTCTTTATTCAATTATCATTTATTTAGTTCCTAATTACTTTTAATATGATTAAAGTATATTTTATTCTCCTTAGATTTCTTTGAAATTTTCTAGTTTTCACTTCATTTGCTTAATTTGTATAAACTATTTATGATTCTTTTTAATTAATCAAACTCGATCAGCTACTAATTCATTTTCTTATATCCATTAAATAAGTTTTCAACTTTCAATTTTATTACAAATACTGAAAATAAATGCATTTTTCTGATAGTTATGATTGATTCTGCAACTCGTAAAATCCAACTCTAGTTCTTCAAAAAAATCAATCTTTCTGACTTTCCACTTAATGATTATTAATTATTTTAGGTATTAATAAAGCGCATTCTTTAGTATTCCTCCTTGCTCTTTGGCTTATCTTCATTTATTGCTTTTCATGAATAGTTTAATTCAAAATAGAATATTGTCTTGTATTTTATGATCCCACTTTTTAGTACAGAAGAAGGGTTTGATTGTCAAATTCTTCTTTTAATTCTAAGTCTTTGTTTTTTATTATGATTTTATATCAACAGTGATAATTGATAGTTTTATTGCCACTTATAGTATTTATATGTTTTTACCTCCAGAATATTCAGAAGATTATTGAAGTCTTCAAATTTACTTTTCTTTTTGGTATTCTTTGGATTCCAGATTTCTTTTAGTTAATTTTTATTTAGTTATCCCACCACCAGTTCTTTATTATAGTGATGACTTCTCTTGTTTAATCTTGACTGTTACATATTGCATCATCTACTTAGGCTCTTGTCATTATTTTCTTTAACTTTTTGATTTATAATAAAACATTTATAAATATATTGAATAGTAATTGTGATAGTACTGAGCCTTTGTTAATATCTATATATTACTTTTTTCCTTATTTTATTTGTGAAATGTCTTCAAATATTGTTGATTAGTTTTATGATATTGCATGGAACATCCATTTGAGGTAATTTTTGAATTAACTTATTTATAGAGACTGCATTATATGTTTTATGAAAATCAAAGATAATTAAAGCTGGTGAATACTTATTCGTTTCTTGGTTTAAATTTTGTTGTTATTATAAGAGATTTTTATAAGTGTCCAGCAAACTTTTTCACCTTGTGAAACCTCTCAATATTTTACTTATGTTATCTTTAACTATTATTTCCACAATATTAAGTATAATTGAAGATTCTTAAAACTTAGTAAGTGCTTATAAAATCGTTATTAGTCTAATATTTTCAATTCCAGGTCAACTTTAATTTTCTTTTCTTAATCATTTTTAATTTACCACACATTAAAAAGGAAGATATTGTGTAGTTATGAATGCAATTCTCAAATCAAAGTTTAAGTTTCATAATTACCTTGCTGCTCTTCTCTTGTTTTATCATGTTTCTTGGTCTCATCTTTATTCATGAGACTTCACTCCTTGAGAGTTTTCTAATTTTATTTTCTTTATCTTAATTAAAGTTGAATATTTAATTACTCTTTTATTATTTGATCATCAGAGTGAAATAGATCCTAAAGTGATTCTTTATGGCTTTGTTTTTGTATTTATCTTATTCTATCACACCATCTGTTTTAATACTTTTTTAATTCATTTATTTTATATCTCAGAGTTGAGCTGAGGATCTTGTAAAGCTATCTCATATTTCAATAGTTCATACTCAACCATTTGATAAAATTTAGAAATTTTATTTACCACAAGTTCTTTAAAGTTTATAGATTTTTCGCTTTAACTTATTTATTCTTTGAAAAGTTTATTCCCTTTTCTTGTAGTCCTATTGCTGGTCTTAATACAGATATCTATTTTAATTTATCTTCTTTGTTAATATTTTACTTTTTTTTAATTTTTAGTCGATTAGCGTTTTTCAATTCTTCAGGTTTACTGTCTTATTTTTATTTAATTAATATAATTTTTGTAGTTTTTTGTGCTTCTTAAAAGCAAATTTTACTAAATATGGTTGCTAGTCGAAGAGTGTTAAGCTAATTACTTTAATATTTATCTCACTTGATGTTGATAAAATAATCCAAAGTAGTCATTATAATTTTGTATTATATTTTGACATATGGTTTTGAATATCGTATTCAATTCTGGAATCTTTGATTTAATTGAGTTTTGTTTAAGTTCAATCTTGCAGTCTAGTTTAACATTCATATCTCCAAATATTATGATGCTCGCCTTTGAATATTTTCTTCATATTTTTTAATTTGTTAATTGATCAATTCTTTTTTTTTACATTTTTATTTTTATAAACCTTAGCTTTGAATATTCTTTTTGTATTAGTTTTATTGTAATTAGATAAGATTCGTCTTTGCTATATGATTTTTTATCTGATTTCTTTTGATTATATACTCACTTAAATTTTATGTTTCAAGCTCGAAATCTTTAATTTTCTGTTTTTAATTAGGTCGATTTTTTAGAGCTAAATTTCATAAATTTTCATTATTATTAATTTTTTATTTTTTAAATAAAAAGTTTACGAAGATTAGATTATTGATAGCTAATAGCCTTCATTTATATTTTATTCAGCTATAGTTGTTTTTAATAATTTTCAAATATCGTCTAGTTTTAAGATGTGATTTCTAATTGTTTCTTGGATATTTTGATAGCTTTCATCTTTATTTCTTTGTATAAAGCTTTTGCTTGTCATTTCATATTTCTTCTATATTTTACTATGTACATTTTATCAGAATGAAGAAAAATCTGAGTGTATCTATTTTCTCCTTCTTTCAAACAGACTTAATTGTTCATTTATTTTGCAAAAATGTTATAATATTTAATCTTTGATTTATTATCTGTACGAAGATTTTGATTCTCCATATTTTCTCTCTCTTTAAATGTAAGTGTATTAAAGAATCACTGGAAATTTAATAAGCTTATTATCTTTCTTAGAATTACTTCAATCTTTGTATTTAGCATGACTATAAATAATTTTGACTTCTTAGATAAGTATGATGTTTTTAGGAATTCAAAGCTCAGATATTTAAAATTAGGAGTTTTGAAGCATCTATTGAACTATTCCTAAGACCTCTGCATTTATGTCGATAAAAATGATAATAAGCCTCAGCTCGCTATATAAGCAGTCTTAATAAAATTGCAAATGTCTCATCTACTCAGTTAATAACTATATATAAAATCAAGACAGAATTCATAGCTTAGAAAAAATTATCATGAAGCTAAATCTGCTTAAAATGGCAGCTTGGATTACTAATAGAATAAATAATTTTGATCTTCATTTGACATTGAGTTTATAGCTGATGCAATTAAAAAACAGTTCATGCTGGTTGATCTTCAAACTTCAGATGGCGACAAAGTAATTCTGAGAGGAATCAAAAAGAACATCCAACTTTTCTTCTGAAATGATCAAGACTCCGAGCCAGAAGAGTTAAGCTATTACGGACTACTTAATACCTTTAACCACCCTCAGACTTATCAAAAGCGAGTAAAACTATCGCCTGAGCTTATAAATTTGTTTTCGAATTATCCAGGAATATTATACAGATCTTCTATTTTTAATAAAATAAAAGGAATTGAATTTACAAGAGCTATGAGGCTCGAAGTAGAAGAATGACGCAGACAGAATAAATACACTCGAGATATTATGAACAAAATTTTAAGCTGGTATATTACTTTATGAGCTGAAGTCAATTGGTTGTACATGACCGTAAGTTCTTTACTTCCATAGGTACTCACATTTCAACTATTTAGGAGGATAAATCTGAAATTGATTATTATTGCTGAAAAGAATTACAATTTGAGTATCCAAAATTTGCTGAAAATTTATTTAACTTTAAAATAAGAAAAGATGATGATCAAGAGAGTGAAATGCAGATTGAAAATGATAAATATGTTTGGATTATGAAGAAAGAAGGAGGTAGTATTTATTACGATTTTGTATTAAATATATAGATGAAAAGTATCAAATCATTTTTAACCTGAAGATTTTAAAAGAAATTGGTAAGTTTTAATTTTTTATGCTGTAAATTTCAAAACTTTCTACTTAAAGAATATAAAAGTGATGCTCATTGAATTATAACAATATTCACATATATCAAATAAGATATTTTATTACAAAACACCATAGAAATAGTTTTGAAATCTTAAATGACTAATTTATCTCATATTAAATGAGAGAAAAGATGAAGAAAACTGAATTAACTATCAAGTCGAATATCATTCTTAATTTTGCGAATTCTTAAAAATAGAATTATACCTCATTTTAAAAGCGAAGAGCTTATCAAGGCTGTCCTTGATACACCCAGACATTAATATTTTTAAATGAGTCAGCTCTATTCCCAGTATTTAATTTCTCCTTGAAGTCAATCTTTACTGAGTTGCACTGATGCAGATAAAGATCTTCAGGAACTTAAAAAAACTATTCGATTATTAGAAAAGAAGTAAACTTTCGGTTTAAATATACCGATTTTATTAAATTATTCAGAACAATCATAACCATACAAAAACAAATTTTATTAAATGAGGAGAAGTTTTGGAGAATAAAACAAATGCAAATAGGTCTTAGATACTCTACAAATATAAAGATAAAATCCTGATATTTTAAGCTTAAATTAAAGCTAAAATAAAATTATCGAATATGTTGTTGTTATTTTAAAATACATGGCTAAAAATACAAGAAATTATTCAATTCTTAAAAAAATACATCTTGAAGAATAAAATGGCATAAGAAGTGTTTATTTGTGGTTTGTCAAAGAGTACAAAAATATATTGGAAATAAAGGAGAACATTTATATTTGAATATGGCTCATGAAATCAGCTTTAATAAAAATGCTCGGAATATGCAAACGTTTTCCTTGCTAGTTCGTAAATATTAACAACAAAGGATGACAAAGAAGTAGCTAAAGATATCGAAAAAAATAAAGAGAAACCTCTAGAATAACTGCAAAGAGCCAAATAACTAATAGATAATAGTGCCTTTTGAATGATAGGTGCTTATTATTATAAATGATTGACATATAAACTCAGAAAATCATATTTAGATTCAATTTACAACCAAATAGAAACTGAGAGATAATGGAAAAATATGAAGGATGATGCTAGAAACTTCTGGTCTTTACGTCAAATATGATAAATAAGTTTAGAAAAGCTTTGAAGAGAGAAATTGTACTTCATATAAGAAGTTGTTGAATTATTTAGTCCAATTATGTAAAATAATTAGAAAGAAGGACAAATAATTATAACAATTGTAATTTTTTCCTAAATTCATTTGGATAATATGCATTTCTGATAAAAAAGCATATATAACTTTCATTAATACTTAAAAGAGTTGTTTGACAATTCATCTCAAGCCAAATACAATCCAAAGTAACAATAGAGGAATGTTTTAAGTAAAGAATTTAAATAATTTATGTTAAACACAACGTTGACCATAAGTTTGATTCTTCGAAAAACTTCAAGCTCAGAACACAGTCGAAAACTTTAATAAAACAGTAATTAATTATTAGGAATTGTAAAGTATAATCATAAATATATTTTTAATTATAAAGATTTAGTTAATCATTTTTTATATTCTAGAATAACAGAAAGCATGCTATGACAGGAACTGATCCATATGTTGTGATGCAGAATGTGAATAATCAGGAGTTAATAAAAAAAAGTAAAATTTATATTTGAAAAGACAGGAAACAAAAAATATAATTAGAGAGGACATAGATAAATATTTCAAATCACAATTGAATTTTGTTAAACTCTGACTTCATTAATACAATCCTTCGAAAAGATATTTTTAAAATCAAAATGATATTTATTAAGAGCATGGTAAATTTGTAAAATACAAAATAGAAAAACAAAGGAGTAAACTTAAGCTTAAAAAGATTCAATCCAAAAAATTATTAGGATGCTTTAAAAACTATAATAATTTAGATGCTTAATGAAGTTGGAGATAATTTTCATTACAGTAGTATCCGTTTATTAGAAACAACATCTACAAATTTGAGACTACATATGTTATCTTAATGTATGGATTTTATCTTAGATGTGTGAATATTGTCTCAAGTATGCGGATGTTGTCAAAGATCGAACTGATACTATTGTAGTAAGCATCTCCTTTAATTCATTAGTTCTTAAAATAAAATCAATTTAAGGTCATCGAATGTAACACATGAAAAAGGTTTTACACAACTAAAATCCTTTCTTTTGCTAAGAACCATGGAAAATAATTTACAAATATTTGCCAGATTATGAGTGAGACAGATACCCTTCCCGAAATGGATCTGTAACGTTGATATGCATTCTGATTACATAGTTCGAATAATTAACTCTCTGATTCTCGAAAAATTCAAGCAGTTCGCCATTGAGAATATTACAGAGTCAAACGATAGAATTGATGCGAGGAAAAGCAACAAATTATCTGTGATTAAGGCGATAGAAAAGGTATTCATAGAAACCAAGTTTTTATCAAGTAGCAATTAATTGTGACTGGATACAGAGAGGTATTGAATATTCCACCAGCTCATTAAAGACAGCAAACAAAAGAGAACTTAAAGAGACGAGCATAACGATACAATTAGGAAAGAAGTAGAGAAGAGAAATTTCTAGATAAGCAGCAAGAAGAAATAAAAGTCCTGAAGAATGAGCTTGATGAATTTCAAAATAAACGAAAGGAGCATTGTAAAGATACAAACTAATCCAAGAAATTTTATGAATATGATTTTATTAACCTTGATGGAAAACTGATAAATAGATTCTCAAGCATAAAGGAATGCTTTTATTGAATAACTACTATAATTATGAATCTTTGTTTTATTGGAAAATTGCTATAAATAAGAGAGTTTATGGATTTATATTTTATTTTACGTGTATGTTCGTATTCTGTTTAATGGTATCTACGCAATACAACCAGAGACCAGAAATAAAATTAATATTTGAATGTTATCTTTCTAAATCGAATAAGCTTATTTCGAAGATCTGTGCTTAATCAGATAATCCTAATTGATTTTTATTAATCAAAGTATATAGTCCAATGCCTGCAATTTTTTATTTAAATAAGGAGACAAGATGACAATAAAGACATTATTATGAATCGAGCTATGGAGTAGTTAAAAACTTGATTAATTGTAGTAGAAAACTAAAATTATCTTATTATTCTTATAAAAATTGAATATATCTGTTTCCATGTAATAAAAGAAATAGACTCAAAATAAATCTGCTGTCCTTTCAAGATCTGACACATCTCTGTCAATGATTTGTAATAAAAATTCTTCAATGGTAACATTTCAAAATTAAAATGTCTAAACAATTGCAAAGATTATACAACGCAAAATTTCATATTCTTTAGAACCAGCGATAGATAAAAATAATTAAGATCATCTCTCTGTTGGCAACATTCACAATGAATTTACAAATTTATTTGAATATTTACTTAGTAGAAAGAGTAATACTAAGTTGAATTAATGAAGATAGAAAATCATTGAAAAATTTTAATTAGCATTGACGAATCATAATTCGATAGGTTACATAGATAAGCATATTTGTGGTTCCTAAAAATTGGAAGTTATTCAACCCTCAATAAAAATTTCAAGGGAAAGTCATGACTTGTTCTCGCAATTGGAATACATAAGAATAGTTTGAAATAGTGACATTCAAATTTGTGGACTTATTAGTTTTTTCTGATAATGATCTAGTTATTACTTTAAAAATCAATAAAGAGGAATCAAACTTATCATTCTGCATGACAATTCACGAACTCACTTATTAAAATTTCCCAAGAAAGTAATAAAAGATCTTCCATTAAGAGTAAAAATTCAAGCTCATTATTGTGATGAAATCGCTCCGATGGAGTAAGTTTCAGAGATATTTGTCCAAATTAAGAAGTATGGAGCCAAAAATTAAAGAAGATTTTATCAACTAAGACGGAGTTTATCTTATTTATTGGCTATAAAACTAATTCATGATTGCACATGGACAAATTATAGATCAACACAATTTAAAGTATAAAGTGATATTATATGATTTAAGCATAATGCAAATAATCCTGCCTCATGATCACATTGTAAAGATATTAAGCAGATATAGAATTCATCTTCAATTAAGTTAGAAGACTGAATTGAGATTGATTCTTCATAATTATTCAAAGTATTAATAGAATAGGTTAATTATTGAATAGATCAGTTGATTAATCACAAACAAATGTCACTCACTTGCTTTCGAGCTATATGTAGCTTTATAATAAAGTTTAGTATAAGAAGAAATATTAGCTTAAAAGAATTGAGCAACTTTAAAAAGAAAATTTAATTTTTATTAATTATTTTTTTAACTTTTTTAATTTTATAGAAACTAGATACTTATTGAAGTCCATTCCAATTTCAAAAATCAATAATAATCCACAGATAAATAATGATAAAAAGAAAGAATTAATAAAATCTGGAATCAAAGACATAATTTTAAAAGAATACACTTTTTGAATTTTAGATTTCGATCCAAAATCAAAGGTAAAATTATATTAATATTTAAGCCTTTAATTTTATCCAATCAAATTAGTAAAACTTATAATGTAAAATAATAATTCCTTATAAAATGCAATTATTTAATAAATATAAAGAAGCTAAGATATTTAATTTAAAAATTTAATGCATCATTCAATTAAGTTTAATATGAATTCCAATGATATTTAAATAATATTTAAAAATCTCAGCTTGATATCTAATTTTATTCAAATCACAGACTGATATATTTCTAAAAAAGATAACTTTTAAACAATTAAATAAATAATAATTAAAATATTTATAAGGAAAAAGCTATTTATTTTGAAGAAGATCATTTAAAATTATAATAACTCAATTCATTTAATTACACATAAAATTTATTAGAGATAAGTCAAAACTTATATTAAAATTAGTCAAAATTTTAAATACTTTTGACAAGATTAATAAAAAAAGTTAAAGTAAGGAGAATTTGATTGATAACTAATATGTTTAAATTATCTTAGTTATTTAAATATATCCGTACACCTTCAGAGAGAGAATACAGTATATCCTTTCGTCTACTCCCTCAAAAATTCAAAAAAAAATAGGTGGTTTATTATTTTTAGATTTTAAAATAAAAATACCTTAATAAATATTTAATCAAAAGATTTTTGGAGATTTTAAATTCTATATTAAAAATCTTACAAAAAATATTTAAATATTATTATGAGCCAATTTCTTTGTTTAATAGAAATTTTTCATAAACTTTTATAAAAATTATTATTTTTACTTTTGTGTTTTGGAAAATGATTGACCACCGTCAAATCTCTCACGAATTTGTACAAAATTCACAAGGCTTAAAACTAGACAGCGAGTTTACAGTATTTAAACTTACTTTTAAATGAACTTTTTTGCAAGTAGATTTTTAAGAATTATAATCAGATAGTTTTGTGATAAAGTATTTATTAAAATTTAACTTTGATTCTAATCTTTTAAGCTAAAAAATAAATGTGAAAGCAAAATCTGACTGATAATTTAGTTTAAAAATAAATATCTAAAAAATATAATAATCTATCTTTGCTTTGGACCTTATAATGATCCTGAAAATATGATTCAAATTATAATACATATTATCAAACTATAATAATTGCGGAGATACTTAAATATAAATATTATTTTACACTTTAATATATATAAGCTGAAGAATTTACATTTGAATTTATCAATATTAATTATTCAATCATAATTTAATTTGGCTGTCACAAAAACTGTACATCCTAATATGAATGTAAAGTATAAATAACTATAATCGTAAATGTCCTTCTGAAATTACAAAAAATATTGAATAGAGTCAGAATTACCTATTATGATCTTTCTTAATTTCTTTATTCTGAGTAGTAATAGATTTTTATATGATAAAATTTTAATTATAAACTATATTAACTATATATTTCTAATTAACATATTCTTTTCAAACACGAGACTCTCTCATTGAGTCTTATGTTGGGAATTTTCAGTTTCGAGCTCCTCAGTCCCTTATAAAATTTTTAATTAATTAACTTCAAAATACAATCATGTAGAACTTCTACCTTATTTTTAAATTTCAAAGAATTATCTTTTTTGTTTTTTACAATTTCTGCGTATCAAACTTGATGCTTTATTCTAATTTTTAATCCTCTAGTATCATATCTCTGCTTTCTCTCATGCAAAGTAAGTGCTTAGAATTTTATTTTTAATGTATTTTTCATTTGAGTTTATTTTGCTAATTTAGTTATTATAAAAACCTCTTCTTAAACTTTGTATCAACTATACTCCAGATGCCTTTTCCCTGATTTATTTGTTGCTAATCTGATGATTTCTCTGATATTTTGATCATTTAAATTACCCATTAAAGATTTTGGAATTTGTCAAGTTGTGGCATCAAGTCTCCTTAAATTGTAGTCGTGAAAGAAGTTATCCAAGTTTAACTCAAAGCCTAATTTTCGCTTTCATTCTTTTTAGTGTTATCATAAACTATCGATAGCGCTCCTTGTCCTGTTTTATTAAATAACTCAAGCGCACCTGGTTCTGCGTATTATAAAGAACACTCATAACATGTTCAGCTTCTTTATTTTTTTATAAAAACCTGATAATTCCTTATTATCAAGTAATCAAAATACTTATTTATTAGTTGTAATTTTTTTACTTAAAAAGAGGATTAGGGGTGTGTGATTCTAAGATTTTTACACATGATACTCCCCATCCCAGACGGAATATTGAGGAGTACCATGCTTCAACAAATAAGATATATAGATTTATAATTCTATTAAGTTTTAATAAAATTTAAATTATACCAAAAGCTAATTTTATCTCACATAAAATATATCACTATTGAATAAAAGCCACTAATACTTGTTTTTCCATTTAGAGGCTCATCATCAAATTAAAATTCATGAGTCGCGTCTAGATTTTTATTCAAGAAAACTAATCTCCAAATAGATAAATTCACAAAATCAAGTGGAATCCTGGAGTGACTCCTGATTTTCCGCTTGATTAGCTTTCAAATAAGGAGCAAGTATATGAAGATTGTTTTCTGAGCATCTCTAACATTCAAATTGTTGAATATTCATTATGGAGTTCATTAATTTTTGGAATCATAAGCAAGTTATTAAAATAAAAAATTTAAATAAATTTGTGAAGAAAATATATTGAATGCTTTTCAAACTGTTAATAAATTTGCTACCATGTTCAAAAATAACTACCATTTAAAATATGCTTTGAGAAAATATATATACTCAGATAATTTAAATCTTAATAAAATATTATATATAAGAGAAAATTGAGACTAAAGAACAGAGTGGGCTCACTAAAAGATAATTTTTTATTGTTTATAATGAAAACTTTTACTTAAAAGGGAACCAAAGTTTAAAGAAAAGTCGAAAGTTGCATAAGCGAAGCATTTTATTTTTCAAAGTTATATTTTTATTATTGAAGTAAATTTTTTACACATTAGTGTTCATGTACCATCATTTATACTTAATTGAATTTCTAAAAAATCAGCATTTCTTTCATTTGGAAGGCAATTAGATAAATAGTTTTATTGAAATATTTAAAATATTCTTTTTCAAAGTTTAATATGAATGTATATTTTCGAAGTTCGAATAGAGAAAGATAAAATATTAATAAATTATGCACATATTAAGAAAAAATATATACTTAGATTTTTTTTACATTAATATAATTGAAATGTATAAAACAAGTACTTCTTTTTCTGTATTGACTACTCTTATCTTAATTGAAGTATTTTAATACATTTAAATAATAAAGCAGTTATTCTAATTAAATAAAGTAATCAAACAATAGCTACGTACCATTTTTTATTTAAAAAAATACAAGCTATTTTGAAAATATTGTCAAATGTTGAAGTTTTCAGAGAAAGGAATATAATATAAGAAGTAATTGATTTTACATTCAATTTGCCATCATAGACAAACATAAATCTTTTAATTTGTTTCCTACTTTGGATTTTGCGTTGATGGAAGGGATTCTGTATGGGCTATAGGCTGATATTAAACTAGATTATCGGTTTTTTTAATAATTTTATCTATATGATACAGTATGAGTATGCTAGTAGTTATGTAAATATGGCAAACTGAGTTTAAGCAGATTTATACGCTTGTCTAGCAGAGTATCATGAAGAACACTATGCAAACAAAAATCCATTTATTACCACTTAATTTAAAACTAAAATGAATAGGCTAAAATAGTTAAAATATTTATAATTGAGAGTTATCAGCGCATTATTGATGACATCTAAAATGATATTTTTACAATTTTGCTCTAGAAGATTACAAAAATAGAAAGAATATTAACGCATATTAAAAAAAAACTCATTATGCTATTTTAAGACTTGCAATCAGCATCTTTCAGTCTAGTAGTTTTTTAAAACAGTGATACTGTTGAGTGCTCCTAGTCAAGTGAGTGAAGCATCATTTGCATGATTTATCATCTTATTTTAGAGTATTGAGTGTTATTTTTAAAACATTCTATTATAAAATCACTCAAGAGCGAGTATTCACTTCTGCAACTTAAGATTTAGCATCAGAGCTAATATCCTAATGCTATACCTTTCTCATAGTTTTCTAAGACTCAAGGTTATTCTAATTGAGAATATTGAAAATGTGCTCATCTAAAAAGGACTTGAAATAATTTAGCAAATTAATTAAATTAATATCTTGAGTAATTTATCAAGTGATTCATTCCATCAACTAGCCTTCATTTGGTATTTAATTATGCAGGAATTAGCAGATCTTGCTATTTGATAAAGTGAAAGGCTTTGAATAACAACTAAGATATGCTGATATTTATTTTAAGACCATTCATTAGTTCTTTCTGATCTCTCTTACTTCACATGTTATTACTTTCATGCTTAATTTCGATTTATATAAATTTTTAATTTTTCTTCTTCAGAACTTCTCCTATTCTTTGATAACCTCATTAAGTTCATTCTCTTTGACTTCAGCTGTTTGCCTTTAATACTTCTCTGGTTGAAACAAACTAGAAAGCTTATGCTTGTCTGTGATAGCAAGCCAGATGTAAAATCAACAATTCCATAGATTATATTCCCTGCTCTAAAACCCTCATGCCACTAAATACAAATATGAATTAAAGCTAAAATAATTAATTTCAGTTACAATCAAATGCTTAATCAATCAACCTGAATTCTAATTAAGCTATTCTGACTTATAAAGTTTAAAATAAAAAAAGTCAAAATTTCCGGCCATCCAAGCTAAAATTTGAAATTCATTTAAATTCGAGGTTGTTAGTTCAATACTAAATGGAATTCTGGGTAACTTATTTTATTTCATATTTTCATTTGGATGTAGTTGTGTATTAAATTGATAAAATATATTAAAGGATCTTAAGTGCTTTTACACTGAAAATATTTACGAATTTATAAATGATCATTTCAGTTTTATTAGTGATCTATAGAATCAGGTTCATAGAATCATTAGTATACCTTTCACTCTGTAATGTCTTCACCTTATTATTTTGATTGAATATTAATTTTACAACTTTATTTTGAATTTATAAATTGAATTCAGAAAGTAATAATCATAATTTATTGTTAGATTTACAATTAATTAAATAATTGTTATATCATTTGCCTCAGCTAAATTGACGATAGAATCTAGTATAAATGAATATATTGATAATATTTTATATTATAGACTCATGATGCAATCAATTGGAGTTATCAATTTGATAAAGAAAAACTTATAAAGTATTTATTAGACAAAAAGAATGGAGAGGTTATTGCAAGCGCATATGATCATATATCTGATTCAAAGTTGATTTTAAAGAGACTAGAAAACTTCACAGATCTTGCTAGTAATAGTTTTATTAATTAACAATATTTTAGATTATGAAATATTACAAAGAAAAGGTAAAAAGTCAATAGAGAATTATATTGAAGAATATAGTAAATTTGACACATAGATTTGAATATGCTCGGTTTTACTTTTTTAATATGTGTATGATTAACTATATTTTTAATATTTTCTATAATGATTAGATATTAAACATTGAAATATTTTTAGAAGATAAAAACAAATGATATCAAGGTGAATGAACTTGCAACCAGCATAATTGAATTTGACATTTACTTTTTAATTATCCTTATATTGATGCCAGAATATTTGAAGAAGATTTATGATTTTGCGGGTCAGATGATGAATATGAAGGGAGCTACACTATCAATAATGAAAAGTAATATATTTTATTTATTAATTAAAGTTTCTTTTTGCATAAATATAAACTATAAAAATCTGATCAATTTATGGCATGATTGTCTTGATCAATAGTACTAGATTTCTTTAGAATCTGACTCAGTGGGGCACACTCCTTTACTACAATATATCATCAATTAGATTCAAGAGAGATTCATTGCTAAATTATTATATCATCAGCGTTTAGCTTATAGTAGGCTTCTTGAAAATTTGTCTTATTTTCTTCTGCCAAGCTTCGGCATCCTAAATAAACTTGACATTATTCGAAACAAATCAAAGCAAACTCCGACGATTTTTATCGCCATATGCTTGAAGTTGATTAAAATTTAATACAAACCTAATTGGCAAGCTTTTCTAAAATGATATTCTCAAATTTCTATTATTATTGAGTTAGCAATAAAATACGATATCCTTACATGCTTTAAATCCTTTGTCACGAAATAAATAATAATTTATATTTTTAAGTTCACAACAGCTTTCAAAACTGTTAGTTAGATTTAACGATATATTAAGTTGATAACCATTGGATTTTATAGATACGGATTTTTAAAGCACAAATATAGAATTGTAACAGCCTTTAGATTTTATTCACAGTATCTAAATCGCAGGAATCCAAAAGTAAATAAATTCACTAATTGTTTAGAAAATAAAAGTTAATATCACTGCAACAAAAGATAACTTAGCAAAAGTCTGCAAACGTATTAATAAGCTGGTTAAGAATGCTGATAGATTGCAGAATCAACTTGCAGTAGTCATTAAGGTAGGATTAACAAGAAAATAAGCTTGATTTGTATATAGGGACAAAAGGAAAAAGAAATTGTAATATTATAACTGCTATTGTTTAGATACTCGATGATTTAGTTGCAAAATTTGTTCAAAAATGGGTCAAAGATACAAAAGATTGAAAGTAAGAACTTTTTTAGTATTCATAGGAATTTTGAAAATTTGTCATTCAGAGTCAAAAATGAAAGGTATTTATGAACTAAAAATATTTTAGTTATTATTTATAAAATAAATTATTACGAGTAAATTACTCTAATTTATTTAATTGACGACTATATAGCTTCGAGTTCAATTCAGCTTGGATAATTCCTATTCTCGGAATTTTCGAACTTCTTTACGAAATTGGAAAACAAACAAGTATGCAATTATATTGTCATACAATTTATAGATGAAAATGAAGATGATAATATATTGTTCGACAAGATCTGGCTTCAGAGTTTTGTAAGCAACTTAACAATTAGGATTAAAATTACAATTTATTAAACTTTTATTTTCTAATAATTTAAAAAATGTTAATAAATATGCATTAGTTTTGAAATTAATTATATTTTGAATATTATTTATAAAATTAAAGATAAAATAAGATCTAATGTTATGAATTACATCTCAATTAAATAATCAAAACTAACCTTTATAGAAATATATATTTATACTTTTAAATTTATAATTTAAAATTAATTATTTGTATATTTTCAGCTTTATTCTAATACTTACCCATATTATTAATACTAAAAAAATTAGTATTTTCAAATTATTAGCTGAGTTTTTTATTCAGAATTGATTCATAATCATAAATTGATTTTTTAATGTTCAAAAAACTTAAGAAAATAAAATGATCATTTAACAAATTCAAGAGAGATAGATATATCGTTTTATAGAGACTCAATTCTTTTAAATAAAACCTTATAATTTTTGCAAATAAAATTATTAAAATAATATAAAAAGTATTTTTCATGATTGTTCCCAGCTTTAATCCGAGGGTTTAACTTACTGATAACAACTATAATCGACTAGATATGCTAATTATTGAAATTAACTCAAACTTTTTGAGAGAAAAAAAGAGCATGAGCTAAAAGATAATATAAATGCTGGAGTTACAAAAATTTCTACCAATACAAAAATAAATAAAAAATTATTCACATTCTTAAATGAATTGTCCAAACTAAAAAATAGCAGTTATTGATATTATTTGAGCTTTTAATTTTATATGATTAAGACAATCATTCTCGATTAATGAAGACTTCGTTATTAGGAACATTTATCATAATACATCAAGCTCATTAAAATTCTAAATCCTTAAATCTTTTCTTGATAACCTTAAATAATTTATTTTAATAAGTTTAATTAGACTCATAAGCAATAAATTCATGTAATATAAAATAAAATTGTATAGAAATTAAGTATATATTTGAATATTCACAATTCGGACTTCCAGATACAAGTGTATCTAAAAAAGCTATATGTATTACTACCTATTGCTGTTACATGTCTTCCTTCAACAGTTACACTCATAACTGAAATTCCAAATTTCAAAATACTCATTACAAATTTACATATTTCTTACCATTTTGTATCATTCAAATCTTGCAATATTATAAGTTGAGAAAAATTAAAAAGTGAAGTTTTTTCTATTTATCACAATCAAAATGAAAGTCCTAAAATTTGCTTCCAATTTTAGATTCATAGTAATTTGATCTAAAAAATAAGAGTACTAATCAAGAATGAATTTAAACTTTAATGTAGTTTGAATTCAATCTATTTTATTATAAATAATTGGAGAGGATTACTTGATATTGTTTTCCTCTCAAACTAACTTCAATTTGCAATTTAAATCCACTTAAATTTTTAGACTAAAAAGAAAACATGTATGTTGGATAATAAAATTTTGACTGAATCTTAGTTTTAGGAAATTACTAAAAGTTTTTTTTTACAATAAATACTTTTAATAATGAGTACTCTTTATTCTAGATTAAATTAACATATAAAAGTATATTTGAGTTCCTTTAAATTTTATATAAATTTTATTTTTTTTAATTAGTTTGATAAATAATATTTTCTTTTTATTTAAAAATATCTTTCTCGCATAGTTATGATAACTCACTTGAAACTCTTTAATTTTATTGAATATTTTAAAGTATGGAGAAACTAAATAAAAATATTTCAAATAAATAATGGAACTCATCTTCAAATATTTTCTTACTAATAATACTGAATTATATGTTTTATACACTATTTAGCAAAACTTTGTACTTGTAATTGCAAATATGAATAATAACAAACTACTTTTTTCTTCTTTGAGTAATCTAGCTATTTGATTTTTTATCACAGAATTTATTCTAATGCAAAATTTTCATCATGATTTAAATATACAAACATTATTTGTAAAATGTATCAATTTATAAAGCATTGTCAAAATTTAGAATGTATTTTCTAAGTTATTTAAATATTGGAAATAGAGTTGTTGACAAATAAAACTCTTGCTTTAAATATAAGAAAGAGTAAGATTTTCAAAAAAACAAAAGAACCCTTGCTTAGACAATAGAATAAAACTAAAACTATCGTGAGATCTGCCTATAAATTTTGATTTTTATTATTTGCAGTAAAAAGGAGTTTCAGTTGGGCAAAAATTTTCATATGTTTTAATCAAGAAAGGAAATATTTTTATTTAGCAATATCCAATGTCAATATATTTCATTTGTGCAACACAATAAATGATATTTGGTGATAAATGTAGTACGAATATTAACTTCTAAAAGCATTTAATTATTAAGCAAGTCAAAAAATTAATTGTATATCAATAATTGTGTAATCTTCTTTAATAAAAGAATATAATCAGTTAACTTTTAGTTCATTTATGGTTATAATTTACCTTAGATTTAATGAATCCCTCTTGATACAATTTAACTCATTTCCCCTTATCTTTTAATAAGAAATCTTCTATCTTTTTTGCTTGCATATTTTGCTTTGAAATCTTTAACTAGAGTTGCTAATCTTCTCCTGTGCAAGCTCAAGCAATCTCTATCTGCCTCTTTTAGATATTATTATTTTTTCTTTTAGATTCTCAATAAGAAAATGTGTTCCTCCTCTGGAAACCGAGACATTCTTTGAGTTTGCAGGCATTTTGGCAAACTGAAGAAGAGCAGAAATAAATAATTCTTATTTGAGATTCGTTTCTTTTCTCTTTCACATAATGGGTTGGTGATAAACTATTTAAATCTATCAATTAGTAAAGTATTTTCTACATTGCCTGTCAATTATTTTTAAGGATCTGTATTTTTTCAAACTCTGATATGAATGACTTTATATTTATATTATTGAATACAAATCAAACTATCATTTCACTCTCAAGTTATCTATATGCTGCACTTTTGCAATAATAGTATCCTTACAAAACAAATATTTCTTTTTTATCAGAGCAAGTGGCCTTTTAATGCTTTTAATTTGCGTCTGTTAGTGGAGGTAAGCGCAGTCCATCTTCCGCTGTGAGCACGATGTAATCATCCTTTTGCTTTTAGCTCTAATTTCAACTTGCTGAATGGTAAGTAGTATTGATCTCATTATCTGCTGACATTTGTAAACTTTGTTTAGTTTACATTCTTTCATGATAGCCTATTTATAACTAAAATGTTGCCTGTTCTTAAAAGTTGCTTGGTTGAGCTGAGTGATTCGAAAAACATTAATGTGAATTGTTTCTGTATTATTTGTTTGCTGTCTGTTATATTGATATACCGATATTTGAGCTACTTTTTTCGTCAATAATAATTCTTCTGTATTTTGAATAAATAAATTGAATAGTCGTGATTTCTCTTCAACTATTTTGTTGAAAATTTTTTTATCTAGGTGGGTAAGCTTGCCCATTTTAATTCTTTATTTAAAGATTTAAAAGATCCTTATGATTTAGTAACGGAATATCAAGAGATCGTTTCTGTGATTTAATTCAATATCTGAGATTTTATCAGAGCCGAAAAAAGACCTGAGTAAATCATTCGGATTGTGATCTGATATACGCAATACTCTGAGTAGCTTCATATAAGGTCCTTCGATTTAGAATCAACTCATGATATTCGCTGGTATTTTGCTAATGTCTTTCTCAAAGTTAACTAGTTTAGGATGCCATCATATCTATATATTGTTAAATGATATCAAGAAAAGTATCATCTCACTTCGTAATTATAAAGCGAGGTTATTAATTTCTTATTTGTGGTCATAATTATTAAAATAATTGTAAAAAATTGAGCATTTTTAGAATATTAATTAAATTATTTTTTTAATAATAGTTTAATAAAAATTTTATTATTAATCTTTAATTTTACTTTCATTACAAAACATTGACAATAGTTATAACAGAAACCTAGTTTGCTTATCTAAATCTAGATTATTATATATATTTTTTAATACTATAAATAAAATTAATTAAATTTCTAAATGAATGTGCCTAAATTGAAAGATAATTAAAGAATCTCAATTATATTTTTGAAGATCTAAAAATAGATTTATTTATTGAACTGTTTAAATAATAAGCAAAGTTTATTATTAAATCTAAATTATTAAACTCTGCTTCTGAAATAAATTATCTAAATCTGTGAAACTATTAATATTATTCCAACTTAAATGGATTTACTTGAATATTTCATAAGCAGTCAATATGCAAAAATATAAGAGGAATAATTAGAATAAGGGTTTGATGTATTTACAAACAATTCTTAAACTTTTAAAAAATATATCTGATTTTATCTTAAAATGTCAAATAATATTAACATTCTAACATTTTAAATAGAGAGAGCAATTCAAAAAGGTAAAAAATAATTAATCATTTGGGTCTATAAGTATACTAAAAGTAAGTATTACAGGGAATAAAGGATATACGATCTAAAATAAGAGAATTAACAGAAGAATCAAAAAATAAGCTAATTGAACACTATTTATATATGTTCAGAAATTATCGTGACCAAGAAGTAATATTAAAACCAGAAACAGAAATTATCAACAAAATTTATATGAATATAATAGATAAAATTAAAATTTTTAAGATTGTCAATATTAACGAAGTTTCTTCGATATTTGACAAAAATGAACTGAGTTTATTTAAATCATTGATTAAAAAGTAAGTATTTTTTATTTTAATAATTAAAATTCAAGTATTTTTTAGAAGTGAATAAATTTTCTTTATTAATTTAGTCTTTTTTATATAATGTTTCCCTCGTCTACTCCTTGTAAATCTGATAATCTATAGTCAATAACATTATCATCAATTTTAAGATTAACATTTTACTCAATTATTACTCGTATCAATAGTATTCCTCTCTTCTTTATCATTTCCTCCAAGTTATTCAATTATATTAGATTAATTTATTAGCATTTGCTGCAAAACCAATTGCCAAATTTTTAATCAAATATATTTACTTGTGTGTTTACTCCGTTGTTATAGGTCAGACAATTTTGATGTGGTTTCTGTCGCCTAATTTAATATGTATGAATGGTTCTAATCATTATTCGAAACCAACTAAAAAAGTGCGACTCAAAATTTAATACGTTGCCAATTTTTATTAAAATTTGACTTTTTTGAAAATAAAAATTACCTCTGTCTAGTTCCCAACGAATTTGGCAAAATATCGATCGTTTTGGGGAATTAAACAGCGCCGAATACAGTTAAGTAGTTCTGTATTTTATTATTCAACACATTATGAATTCTATTCATAATATTCCATTTCAATAAGTAAATTATGAGAAATGAAAATTCTAACAAAGTTGTTAAGTATAATTTTACAATAGAAAAATCCGTTTTTATAATAAAAATGAGCTTGAACCTTACAGAGAATCCATGAGGTAAAATAAGAATTATGGAAGCATCAGTATTTATTTTCCGTCAGACCTATTCAAAATTCAAAGATAATATGAACTTTGGTTGGCCTTGTAATATCTTTCTCATACAATCTCTAAAAACTTATATTTATGCTTCAAAAATAAGTTTTGTTCAATTTATCCTTTTTTAAGATAGGTTAATAAAAAAGATTCCAAAAATAATGAGAATTATTTCTGAATCAGACTTGATCTCTGCTTCTTAGTGATTAACTTAGAAAAGTAATCAATGATAGAGAATCTAGTGAATGCATTGGATCTGTTGGATTTCTTTGACAAATCCCAGAACTAGTTTTATTATATCTTATAATCAATGCGCTTTGAAAATTTTTATACAAGCCAGAGAATGTAATATACTTTGATTGCAAACTATGCTTAGCTGTTTCTTTTCTTTTTAATTATAATTGGATGATTTTTCATAGAACAAAAAAATTTAAATTAGCACTATGAGCTTTATTCAATATTTTTTTAAATTTTTTTGGTGCATTTTTAAAGCAGAACTCTTCTTTTTTATAAAATAATATTTGTTAGTTCTTCTTTTATCTTGGCTTATAATTATTTTTAAGATATGATTCCCACATTAATCTTATTTGCAGATTTATAAAAGTAAAATTTATTGTAGAATTTAAAATTTTAGCATATTACGATTGCCAATTAATACAGGAAATTCTTTGCATCTTTAATTTTTAGTGAGTGAAAAGGCAATACAAATCATTCATGTTTAAATCCATTAGTTCCATCTCAAATAATAGACTTCAATATATACCTTTCTAATCTACAGCGTTAGAAATGTCAATTGAATTGAGTGTTTAGTTAATTAATTCTCAACTTACTCTTCCCTCCTTCTCGTTAAGTTTAAAATTTTTATAAAGTTTATTTAAAATCTAAATATTTTAATTTCAAACTATCATAAAAATTACAACTTAAAAAATATAGTCTGGAATATATATTTTTCATTCTTTTTTATTTAAAGTGCAAGAGCTTTTATAAAACATTGAAAGTTTTTATTTCATAAAAATTTTTGATGAATTTTTTAATCAAATTTTAAAATTATTAAGTTCTTTAATTTTATTCGAAGTAAACTAGAAGATTCTTTCTCAAATTAACTACGAAAGATTCAGGATAAATAACCTAATAAAAGACATTATGCTGCTAATTCGAATTTCTTATGATCAATACAAAATTCTTATTTTTTTTAATTATAAAAAGAACTTTGAATGCATCAACTTTAAAAAAACTTTTTATTCGGTTTTATATAATCTCTAAATTGAAATATTAGTGTCTTTAATTTAAAAATGAGGACCAATTTGATAATAGTTTAAAGATTAATGACGTTCCAAAAAAGACTGAATTATGAATATCGATATGGAAGCCAAATCTCAAAATTATTATGCGGTCATCAATTTGAATATTCAAGGTTATATTTGATTCAAATTCTATTAAATTTTTATTTTTATAGTCTCCTCAACTTTGATTTTTATTTTCTTATAATTATTCAGTATCATAAATATACATTCCCTGAAAGATTTTTAATTTTATTACAATAAACATCATTATTTAGACTCCAAAATGATTTTAAAAAATTGTGAATACTTGCAAAGATTAGGCGAAAAGCCAGTTAGGTTTATTTTTATAAAACAAAATTTGCAATTAAACTAGGCTCAAAATTTTAGAATGAAGTTTTGTATGAAATATTTTATTAATAAATCAACATATTTTATTTATTAAATATCGAGATTTTAATTAAAAAAATTTTAATTTTAGCCTTAAAAAGCTATTGCCTTCTTTTTTTCTCTCATAATTCATAAAAGGATTAAACAAATAGATTTACTGAAATCTTTTTCAAAATTTTTTGTTATAATAGCCTTTTGAAAAATTCATAAATAACTACTTTTCATTTTAAGATCAATATAAATTTATCTCCAAAAGGTACATAAGACTTTTTTAGCTTAATCGATGTTCATATTTTGATTCAATTTCTTTAATAAGTATATTAATTTTTTTTAATTTTTATCAAATTGAAATTTCATTATTTCAAACTATTTTAGTTGAGTTCATTTAAGAAATTTGAATTACGGATCTCCTGACACTTTGAAATCCAATCAAAGCTTAATATTTAAGTTAGATTATTTTGAGATTATTTTGTCTAATGATATATTCAAAATGAAAATAAGGCTTTGATGGGATATGCGGTTGCTACTTTACACTTTTCAAAAATAGTCGATGTCGTAGTATAGAACATAATAAAACAATAGTTAAATCAGTATAATTATCAAGAAAGTTATTTGCTCGAATATTTATAGCAAATCTAAGAAATAAATATCATGATGCGACAATCTCTTTCTGAAAATCTGCTCTAGAAGTCATAGGTGATTTATCCAGAACGAAATTTAGACTATATTAATGACTTTTTACTTAAATTATACTTAACTTTTCAAGGTATTGTCGGAAGTTCACTCTATAATAAATATAGTTTTATATTTTAACATATTTCCAGAAAGAGATTGTAAGGAAATTCAAATTTGAATTTCCATTCCTAAAAAGAAGAAAGTATCATTTAAAATAAAATTGAACTCTTTAGCTAAACTCACAAGCCAGCTCGAACATTTATCATATTAATTATGTGAATTTTACTAAAAATAGTTATTATGAATTTTGATATCATTAAAAAAGATTTTGCTATTCGATTTAATGTAAAAATATTAAATTTAATTTAGTATTCTTACTCTATTTTTATCATTAAAAGAATATTTTAATATATTTTTATTTATTGAAATTTATTAAAATCGTTTTGTTTTAATTTTGCTAAAAATTATATTGATTTGATCAAAAATGAATGTAAAATAATATTTAATAGCAATTGCATAAAGACTTCATTTAAAAATATTTATTTAGGACAAGAGAATCTGAAATTCAACTAATCAGAAATTTCCCGATTACTCTGGTTGCCAAAGGAATCAAACAGTTTGCTAAAAATCACAAGAACATTGATAGTTCGAGTACAGTTTTCAGCTAATTAATAAAATTAAAATTTATCATAATCTTATAATATGTGCTAATAAACAATTATAGAAATGCTTGAAGAATTAAGCATCAAAACAAAAGTCCTTGTTTTCTTCGGTAGGATTAAATATTTATTTATTTCTAAAACTACATATAGAGTGTGATTGAGAAGATAATAAACAGAATTTTAAGTTGAAACTTAGAAAAGCAAAGGAATTTTGCCAAGCAGATATTTACTCCTTCCTTATTTTTAATACACTTAATTACGAAATAACGAAGTAAGTATTTATAGCTTATTATTGTAATAAATATATTTTAATATAGTCTTGAAGAGTTCAATAGACACGAATTTAAGAAAGCTATAATTTTGATTGTCGATATTTCGAAGACACATTCAGATATCATGATGCCATATATTCTTCCAAGATTATTATAGGTATTTTAAATATTATTGTTCAAAAGTTAATGAGTTTATTCTAATTTCTTCTTTCTATCAAGAAAATCTTAAAATAAAATAGCTTATGCTTTGGATATTAAATAAATAAAAGTTCATTAAAGAAATAAATTGTTACAAATATTTTTAATATAATTTCATTTCTATTTAAAAGATTAATTTTATCACAAATGTATTTAGATAAGGCCGAATAATGACCCTTATATTAACTTCGTATTATCAAATATAAACTTTGAACATTTAAATAGATTTATTTTTACTATCGTTATCTCATTGCAAAATTAATCTATTTGATACCAATTTTTATATTGAATTATATATTTTATCAACATTTTCATGAATTTTTGGGATTTATATATTTAATAAATATTTCTTAAGCTCTTTTTAAATTAAAAATAATTAAAAATGATGTGGAAGCATTTAATGATTGGGCTGTTTTACAAAAAGCACAAGCACTTTGTATTTAAACATCGCCAAGCTCAAAAAGACAAGTTGATCAATCACAAGATTCTTCACTTTTATTTAATTTATCTTTATTATGCTTATTAACAATGAAAGCTCAAGGAAGAAGTTTCAATACTTTATCAATGTGAAGTCAAAATATACTTCCTATTCATATAACCCGACCTTCCTGACAATTACAATTTATATTGAACTATATCTATCTTTGCTATTACTATCAATTAAATTCGATTATTAAATTTTCTATGTTTAGATTTGTTTATTTTTAAGATATGTAAAAACCCAAAAAACCTGAAATCTAACTCGCTATTAGAATCACTCTTGAGGTTCTATAATAATAGTTCGTTTGAGTAAACGTAAGATAGAAAACTAAACTATTGGTTCATGGAGAGTCAATTTCTTATTTTCTTCATCTACCAATCATTGCAATTATCTGAATTATTTAACAAAAGAACTATGCATATATTTTAATAAATAGTATTTTTGAAAAAATTACTTCGATAACTTGTATTACGAGATATTTTTTAAGAAGTTTAGCTTTATTCAGCAATTTTTAATTTGATAAAATATAATTCTAAATAACAAAGTAAGAAACTAATTAAACAAACTTTCTTTATCCTCAATGCTTTATTATATTATTTTTTAATATCGATTTATACATTATTACACAGATATTTCAAAGTTTGAAGTCAGGTTTAGAGATAACATAAAATCTAATTGAATGGCTTAATTTAGATATATTTTCTTTTTTGAGTAAATTTTAGATTATCTTTATTAATAAAAACATAATTTTAAAAATTACCTTTGTGTGAAAATAATGACACCAATTAAAAAAACACAAAATGAGACCTCTAAAAAACGATATTCTTCGCTAAAAAAATAACTTTTGCGTTTTCTTAAATATTAATACCTTTTAGCTTTATTTTTGATTTAAATAAGCTAACTACAATCTTCACTATGACTTCTCTAATAAATATCATATTATGAGGAATGTAATTTATTAGAGAGTAACTTTATTAAAGGAGTACTATTTTTTAACATCAGTGTTTGTAGGTTTCTTTCTTAATTTAAAGCTCAAATAATGAAAATCTTGATAAATGCGTTGTTGTGATCGTCTTAATTATTGATGATATTTTACAAAATTCTCTGCAATTCCTTAAATCAGCTGTTGCTTTATCATTAATAATTTGCTTAAAAGAAAATAATTTTAATACTAATTGTTTTCATTTATTGAGTAAATTCAATAATACTTATTAATTCATTCAGATTACATTTCCTTGAAGTTTAAATAGATATAAGAACACAGGTGGCCTTAAATATAAAAATACTTATTTAGTAAATCTGCAGTTTCAGGTTAATCCATGAAATTAAAATCGAACAGTCTGTGTTGGACCAAGTAAATAAATATTTTTGATAGCTCTGGTGTCAGCAGTATTTCTCCTGAGCAGGACAGATGTTAGATTGATTTTCAATAAATTCCTATATTCCAGATTCCCAAAATTCCTTTGTTATTTTGTATGTGGTAACCTTAAACATATTAACCTGCTTGTCGAACTGCAACAGTATTCTAGCTCGATTTCTATTTAGTCCAATAATATTCTAAGCCAACCTTTAACCGAAGATTCTCTCCTTATAATTGCCATTTATATTGCAGCAAATTTTACATAATATGGGTTTATTCAATCTCCAATATCCATACAAATACTTATTTAGTTGTAATGGCTTTATTATCGCATTAAAACAAGAGCATAAAATTAGTTTGAAAGTGAAGCAATTCAGAGAAATATCATAATAAATTGACATTTGGGTTATTCAGTTATTGGCTCATTCTAAGAGGATTATGATTTAAGATTTAGTAAATTTGAAGAAGTATCTCATTTATATAACTGATCTTTAAGAATTTGTTCAATAGTTTTCAATCTTACTCAAGCTAATATCAATCAGATTAAATGGCAATTTGCTGATATTGTATGTGTGCAGTTCTAAAGTGTCACATTATTTTCCATCCTCATAATTTTTAATAACATTCTATCATATAGTAACCCTCAAAAATAAATCTAGAAAGGTAACTTTTTTTGATAATCAATATTGCAGGATAACTCAAAAATAAAGAAAAATTGTTGCTCTGATTGCAAAAGAGTATCAAACTCTGATAGCGAAAGTGATTCAAGTTCTGATAGCGAAAGTAATTCAAGTTCTGATAGTGAAAGTGATTCAAGCTCTGATAGTGATGGCGATGAGGAAATACTCAGCAAAGATATAAAAGGTAAAGCAAATCCAAAAAGAGAGCCAAAGAAAGTTCAAAGTTTTGAAGAGGAAAATAAAGAAGATGACAAAGAATACAGCGAGGAAGAAATAGTCACCAAGAAGATAAATAAAAATAAGAATAGTAAAAAAGCACAAAGATATGAAAGTGATTCAGATTAAGCCAAAAAATTGCTAAATTCTAATTTCAATTATTTTGATCAAAAATATTTGAAATTCCATCAATTCAATCTTACATTTTCTCATTATATTAATGTTTTAAAAAAATTTAAATCAATAAATAATTAAAGAAAAAAGTTAAATATAATAGTCATAAAAAATGAGGTGAGCTTAAAGTTTATTATTTTACACAAGATCGCTTCATTAGATTATTTTTTAAAGTAAACTATTGCTCTTGCTTTTAAACTGATTTTCTGGATCTATTCCTCATATTTTTTACTCAAAACATTCCTTTTTTTGCTTAATTATTCATTATTTTCATAAAATCAATTTTAATGTATATTTTTATTGTACTTAATTGAATAAACCCTGAAAATACTAATTAATTGTATAAATTTGAGAAAATTCAAATAGAATAAGGTTGAGAATTTTGATATTTTTTGGTGTTCTGCGTACTTCCATATTCATTTAAACCATAAGTGACCTAACACTAAAATTCCAAATAAACATACACAAAATTATATGTTTAATTCAAAGAGGAAAATGTTGACAGATTAATAATAATTTCAGCTTTGTTATAAATATTGCATCTGACATATTAAACTCCTATGTTATTTAGATTTTAGCCATTAAAAATTAATAGACAAATAGTGAATCACATCATCTCTTTTGAAATTAATAAGATTCTATAGATCTTTATAAAAATTTAAACAATGATGAGATATATACCAACTTAACTATTGTAAATAGAAAGTTTTATCTACTGAATTATTGAAATTGACAACTATAAGACGAGTTTGTAATAATCATTTCAAGTTTAGTAACTTTATGAAATTAGACTCTCTCTTCAAAAAATTAGCACTGATGATTATATTACAATCTAATCAAATAAAATTATCCAACTAATTTTCTGAGCCAGTTGATTGTAAAATAAATAAAAACATCTTAACTATAGTATTTTAAATTTATATAAGTACCTATAGTTATTTGATCCTAAGTTTCTGGGCTGAAAGTCTTTTGTTTTTTATTCCATAAAGTATATGATGAAACTGTATCATGTATTCTATAAGGAAATGCAGATTTATAAAGTTACTGTTGAAGATCCGTAATTGATTAACTTTATTCCTCATCAAATTTTGTACTGCTGTCCACTACATAAAATTTTTGTTGAATATCTTTATCGATGTTTTTATTTGTTATCTATGCATAAAATTATTTTTTAATAAATATAATATTTAGTTATTATAATAATTAGCATAATATATCTAATTTCAGAAATTACTAAAACTTAATAAAAATCATTAGTCAAAGCAAACATAGATAAATTTACATTTTGAATTATGAGCAGTTACTAAACTGTTAATTTATAAAATAGATTAATCTCAATACTAATATTAAATCGATTGACTGTAAAAATCCGATTCAAAATGTATATCTGTTGTTTGAACTCTCCTTAAATTTTGAAAAATATTGGCTATTTGAGAAAGACAAAGGGGTTTAATGTAATAAATATGTAACAAAAATTAATATGGAATAGAGTTATAATTTATTACTCCAGTTATAATTAAATATGTCACTGGAGAGTAAATTTATAGTTTTAGAATATTCATTTTTTATTCAAAATTATAAACGATACTCTACGATTTTATTAAGTCAGACAATTAGTAAACGCATTATTTTATAGCTATTTAATTCAAGACAAGAATATATTAATGGTTGTTGTGTCACACTTAGATACTATTGTGTTTTTCGTACTTAAAAAAAGTGAAGTCAGTAAACCATGCAAGGACTACTCTCGATTTACATGAAGCTTCAGTACTTTATCGACACGTGAATTAAATCAAATCCTCAAGTAGTCTGACATGGAAACCATTATGAAGACAAGTCAAGATGGTTTTTTTGGATGTGCAAGTACAAGATGAAAATTGAATTACTTAAGTAATACAAAGGATTGCTGCTAAGATCTTTGAAATTGCTTCTTAGGCATATTTTAAATGACAACGAATACAACAATAAAATTATTGGAGTTAGAAATAATAATGATAGAAGTAATTCTAAGCTTGATTCATTCTCAAAATTATCTTATTACGTTCATATGCTAACTGTATAGTATTTTTATTTTATACTATCTTAACATTAATAAAAGTATATATATTTTTAGTATAAATCAAATCTTTACCATCATAAAGTAAAAGCTTATTTTTTAAGATGCTTTTCTGATCGCTGTTGGAAGATTTTAGTAAACTTAAAATTTAATTAATATATATACGATGGAATTAGTAAATACTTTTGACAATGCAATAGTTTTCTTAATGTTGACAAAATAATCCTTTCAAAATATAGCTTGCATGTCTATTCTTGGATCTAAAAAAGATCCGTCTCTTGAAGTAATGTTGATTTTGAAAATTTTTGTATTTAATTTTATTTATTACAAGAAATTGTGATTAGTTTGATTTGAATTTAAATATTAACTACAACTCTAAAACATTGTTTTAAATGTATATTAGCTTATAAAATAACTTATAAAAGGTCTATGAATAATGATAATAGATTTATTATAATATCTGCCCTTTTCATAAATCAATGCTAAGTGAGAGAAAGAAAAAACCTGAGCAAATTTGAATGAAATATAATCTTTTTTTTAAATACTCTTTATTTTGTTCAAAATTAGCTCCAATTCATTAACCTTAAAAAGAAAATTCTTCATATAAGAAAAGGAAGAATAGTGAAGCTTAATTAAGAAAAAATCCTAAGAGAAATAAAAGAATGTAAGGGTGCTTTTATAAGAATGAAATAAAATTCGTATTAGATTACAACTCTGAATAATCTTCTTTTAGTATTTAGTCTTGATAAAAAACTCCTGGGCTTGACATTTTTGGCTTAATTATATTTTATTTCAATAACAAAATATGAAAGTGGGGTTTTGGGGTTTTGGGGTTTTGGGG
>JAQGFW010000405.1:0-11286 GCA_030463445.1 Euplotes aediculatus
TTTTAATTATATTTCTTATTTATACAGACACATTAAAACTTTTATTTATGGATTTTGAGAAAATAGCGTTTTAATTTGATTAAAATTTTAATAATAATTCCCCCAAAACCCCAAAACCCCAAAACCCCATCTTATATTATAAATATTGAATCCATTGCATATTTGATTTTGTTCAAATTGAAACCAATGTCCTTAGGAATTTCACCCTATGTGAACATCTATTATTATAAAAGATATTCAAATTTTAAAATATTTAGCTTTTAGCTGAATTCTAAATACATCTTCTTTGCTAAGAGACAAAGGTCCCTTGACACATTTTTTATTTGACATAAACTAAAAACTGAAATCTAAATTTTATATATTATAAATTATCGTTATATTTTCAAACGTGCATTTTATTATAGTTTTGAAATTGAATAATTAAGTGTGTTGTTGTTTCTGTGCTTATTACTTGGATTTTTTAATGTAAATTTCTTCTCTATAAAGTTGCTAAGTTATTTCTTACCAATTGTTCCAGTTTTTTCTTTTGCTTGGAAGTCTTCATTTTCCCATTCGCTTCACTCCTTACAAAGCTCAATCTGTGAGTTTAGCAAAATACTCTTACTAATTTCTGTGAGATTAATGATGATTGTCTTGATGTTTTCCCTAAAAAGAGATTTAAGATTTTAAATAAAGTATTATTGCATATTTCTGTCATTCACACTTACTTGTTCTTGAATACCGACTTTGCTCTGATGCATGGACATACTGATTTAGTTTGGAAAATTCTTTCTGTTTAAAATAGGAGTCATACACTCTTGGCTGAATCTTATTTCAACTATATAATTAAATTTGCATTTGGATATATACTATTTTGAAATCAGATAAATTGGGAGACAAATTGTAATTAGGCTTACAGCAGATTTAGGAGAAGAATACTGAGATCCTTCTGGTTGGTTTCTAAGGTCGAAGATTACTTTTGCTTTTCCTTCTATTGTTGACATTCGTTTTGATTGTAACAAGCTAGAAAAATAGTAGATTTTAAAAGGATAATTTTGATAATTAATTAAATAATAGCTTTACCCTGCACCAATTTCTAATTCTTTATTTTTGTTGTTTTGAGATTCTATAATTATTTATTCAAAATTTTACTCTCTTCTTCAGGTAAATCATTTGAAGTATTAAAATTTGTCACACTGCTGAAGTTATTTCTCTTTTTGAGTTTATACTTAATTTTAAGTCTTTCCACCTCTTGCTTGATCATTTTCTCATCTTCAGGCAAAAGCTCAGATTTAATATCATAAAGCCAAGCGTTTGAGTTTGAACTTGTTGACTATAATATTTGCCAATTTTAGAAATTTTAAAACAAATAATTAAAATATTTATAATATTGAAATTAGGATGCGGATATACAACAGTAACTACCTTTCGTCTCATCAGATCATGATAAATACTACCAATGTAATTATATTTTTGTTTTCCACCTCTCATAGTATAATTATATTTTCCATTTTTATTTCCGGTTTTCAAAATTACGTAATTTCTTTTATTTTATAGTCATTCTTTGGCTTTTTAAGTCATCAAACTGAATTCCTAAAACATTATTTGTCTTAATTTGAAATTATAATAAATGCAAAAAGTACCAGTTGTATGTGCATCAAATCCTTTGACAGGCTTAATTTTCTTGTTCATTTTATCTAAAAAATATAAATAAAAATTAATTAAAAAACTTTGCTTAAACGCCAGAGATAAAGTGCTTTACCTAAATCACGAATTTGGCTATTTTAGATTTTCTATTCGTTTGTCAGTCCCTCTACTTTGTAATGATTGCATTAGCTTCCTTGCATTCTGCTGTGAAATAACTGCTGCGTCGTTTGCATCTGGGTTGTTTGTTAACAACATTCTTCCAGGAACTAATGTCATTGCGTTTATCGGTCTAAAGTTTCCATTTCCTATTTTTTCATAAAACATTACTGCAGGAAGATTTTCCTCCTTTCCACCAAATGAATTGTATTTAGAATAATTGAATTGTGAACTTTCTCTTCTGTTATGGGAATAGTTATTTCTATATCATAAAATGTAATTAAAATTTACACCAGAGGAATTAAAAAAATAAACCAACTTGAATTATTTCTTAGATAGTTTTCAAAGTTATACCTTGTTCCCTCAGTAACGAAAGTTCTTCTTTTTTGAGGAGACCTGTAAGATCTTACTGTAAGAACCTATAATAAAATTATTTTTGAATTCTACCTTGTTACGGTGCTCATGAAGCTTCTGTTCTCGTTTCTTTAGAATTTCATAGTCAGATTTCTCTAATATTTGTGCTACATTCAAAGTAAGTAAATATAAAAAGAATTAGTAAAAATATAAATGTCCAATACCTTTCCTTTCTTCAGTAAAATGTCTTTCAGGTTGCTTTGGATTCTTTGAAGTACTTGGCCTGAATAATGAATCTATCTCTCTTACCTATTTTTAGATTTATTTACACTTCACTTTCGATTTCGATTTTTTAATCGAGCCTGATCGACTAGATTTTTCAGAATTCTTTCTTGGGCTCATTAAAATAAACTCTCCGACTTCTTGTCCGTTATCATCCTAGTTTATAAATTAAATAAGTACAGAGTAATTAGTGCAAATGCTTCTTTAAAAAACTAGCAAATTTGATTTCAATTTTGTTAATACCAAGCTATCACTAAAGTTCGGGTCTTTATTTTCATCAGAATCTTTGAGAATTCCCTTGACTGGAGCAACATGATGAGCTATGTTGTTTTCTTCAAGTATAGGTGGTTTGAAGCCTTTGTATATTTTTGAGTAATATCTAAACAATTTCATACTTTTTACTTACTTTGCTTTTGAATGTACCTTATTTCACTTTTAAAATATCGCTGCCTAAAATAAAATAAAATATGAGAAGACGAGTTGTCAATGCAATTCAAAAAGTTAGAATACATTTTCTGATGATTCCTGAAAATAAATTGCTCTTTTGTATAATTCTTTGCTTTGCAGTGTACATTCCTTTGTCAGTAATATCCAGTAAGCGTTCATACATAACTCTTTTTCTTTCTTCATTCATTTTATCTTGCTATATTGAGACTACTTTCTCAAAGGTTCACAAAAGTTATGAAGAAACTTAAATTATAATATAGTCATAGATATTAATATACAAGTAAATGTTTAGCTTGATCTCAAATCAATAGGCTCAATAAGAAGAATCAATATGCACTTCATACATTCATTTTCAATATTTAAATTATTTATAATATTTTGAATTGCTTATCTTTTATATTGATGAAAATTTTATTTACTACTAAAATCTTTTTTGCCAACTAAATATTTTTCAGATATTCAGAGTTTGCATTTTGAGAACGTCTGAAAGTTGAAGGAAGAACAATACTTGGCTGCTGGTTTATCCTATTGTTTGTATTTCTTAATGTACTTTTTGTTAGTTTCTCACGATTTTTAGCTAAAAAATTCAAATTTTTCAAACTATGGTAGTGCTCATTTGTCAATTGCTTATCATAAACAACTTTTGAATTTTGAAGGCGATCTAAAGATTAAAATGCACTATTTTACCAACAAAATTTTTTGCCATTTTAGCTTGAGTTTCCCATTTCTTTGACGTATTTTGAAGCTTATCTCTTCATTTTATTCTGACTCTAATAAATTTATTTTTTAATAAATTACGTGTTAAGCATTTTTGGATCGAGTTTGCTATTTGTCTGTTTCTCCTTATCTTTTCGTTTGCTGATTTCTGAGTTTATCAACTTCTCAAGCGTCCTTCAGTTCTTCTGAGAAGTTAAGACGCTTGTCATTATCGAAGGGAGAGAGTTTTCATTTTGCATTAGCTTTGAGAGATGAAGTCTACTATTTGATGTTCCTTGCGAAGTTGAAATGTCAAATGTATTTGAATCATTCTAAATACAAAACTGAGTTGAATATTTATATCATACATCATAATTAAGTTGTGTTGAATAAAGACTTTATTCTTACTGTTTTCTCAATTAGCTTGAGATCATTTCAAGTTTGTTTAGTAACAAAATTAAAGTAATATTGAACTTTATTAATCCCTCACACTCCTTTGTGTTCAAATTTGACAAATTTCATCCATGATCTGTCTTCGATGTACTTATCAATAATTTTCTTCCTGAAATCATCATATTGCACACTTTCATAATTAGTAAGACTATTCTGGTTGATTTCGCTTTGGTCGATTTCCTTTTGTATGAGTTCTTGGATTTCCTGCATTTTCTTCATTTTTTGGCTTCGAATCAAGTAAACAAAGTACAGGTCTACTTCGTTGCTATTTTAAATAAAACAAAATAAGATACCTTTTGAGAACAGACTCTTTATCTTGCAATGTAAGACGGTTAAGGAGAGCTTCCCTTGCAATCCAGAGCAAATCATAGTCTCAGTTATTATGACCAACCAGACCGTATTTTAGACCCATTATGAACACATCATTTTGGTTTATGACAGCCTATCAAAATTAAAGTTAACTCAGTATTTTCTGTGATGATCAAATATTAAGCTTTTAAAATAATTTTATTGATCTTTCCAATTTAATATGAAATACTCTGATTTTAGATTTTGAATAATTAATTACCATATCTGAAGGAATCTCAATAAGATTGAGCTTTTCTTTTGGATTGTTTGGATTTCCAAATTTCTTCATATCAGCTTCAAATCTTCTGATTCTTTCCATGATTTTGTTATTAGGATTAAAGAGAATCTGCTGAACCTGTTCTGAATCTTTATCTTTACTGGGTTCTAAATATAAGAACAATTCAGTTACCAAAAGTAGGTTGATTATTAATATTTTGGCTAAGTTTACTAGCTCCATCTTCTTGATTATTAGATTCAAATATTCCAAACTATAGATATCGTTTTAACAATGATAAATGAGATTTACTTTAATGTTTGTAAGAGTTGACTTCCTCTTTCTCGGCTTAATCAAAGCTTGATTGAATGTAATTGTAGATGCTGACTCTGCTTCTTTACTATTAAGCCTATACATTAGTTAATAAATTTAAAAGGAAATGACTTACTTAAATGGATTGATTGACGTTTCGATTTTATTTAATTTTATTATTTGCTTTGCACTTTTAAATTTACCTAATTCTGAATGAATTTTTGAATAGTAAGTTACTTACTGCTTTCTTCAAAATGTTCAGGCTTTAAATCTTCAAGATTTGAAGCATGACTTTGATTCTTTTTGTTTTCATCAACAATGAAAAATGTATCAAGCTTGTCTAGTTTTAAATCTCTGTTTGCACTATTATTTGGAGATTCTTGTGGAGACTCTTTTTGAGATGCATGAGGAGATAATTGAGGTGATTCGTGTTTACTCCTTACTGAATTATCTGAAATATGAAAAAGTCAACACATACTTTCAACTTCATCTTCAGCATCATCACTTGTACCAAATGAAAAAGAGGTTGCTTTTCTTTTTAATTCCTTCTCATATTTGTCAGTTAGTATATTCCCGCAGCTATTGATTTAAAAAAGGTGAAAACCAACCTCATTCTCTTTGAGATTTTACCGTGCTTAATTCGTTTTTGGTTCACAAACTTCGTGACGAGCTGGTCAGAGTACTTTTTCTTTGGCTTTGAAACTGTTCCCGTTAAAATTCCAGAAGAGGGTGACTTCATTTGTTCTCAAAGTTTTCTTGGCTTTGAAAGCTAAAAATATAAATATCAAAGCTACCTCATTTTTATTCAGCCCACTATTTTCAAAAGAGTCAAATCGTTTGAGTTTAACTTGTGGGATGCGTGGATGTCTCTTCCGCTTAACAATCACCGGATCAACATCTTCGGAAATTTCATCGAATTTCTTAGGCGGACTTGTAACCCTTCTTTTATTAAAGTCGTCGTCATATTCGTAATTGTCGATCTAAAGCAGATTTTGAAGACTTAAATTGGCTCAAATAATATTTAATAATGTATTGTATTTTTGGTGAATCAAATAAAAAAGATTCTTGGTAAAATAAATAAATTTTTTTAATATAATTAACTATGCTTAATGATTTTAAGTTATAAGTATGTTTATTGCGTATAAATAAAATCTGATTATTCACAACAAACTATTAATTCAAAATTAGTTATGTGCAACGCAAAATAATAAACTCTAAATTTCAGATAATATGAAAAATAAAAATTCTAACTATTTTTATCAATTTTTTTATTTGAAAATATAAAAATAAGTTTTGATACTTGGGAAATTTATTAGGATTCAGATATGATTATTGATTGTTCACCTTTACTTATTTTGAAACTGCAAATTATTTAATCTGAAAATAACTTAAAATATAAAATAGGAGTTTATAGATAGGCTTGCTTGGAAAAAATTTAGATTAAGTTTCAAACCTCGTTGTTATATTTATTGAATTCATTTTGAAGGTAAAAGCTGTCGCTATCGTCGTTTTGGAAATTTTGCATATATGCCTGTCTTACATCGATATTTCCTTGATGAACGTTCACCTAAAAATTATTTTAGCTTAACTGAAAATATAAAATGATTGAATAAGTAAAATATTTTCTGATTTATTGAAAGAGGTAAAATTGTAAAAATAAATTCTAATGATAATTAATAAGAAGGCTTAAGGTAATCATTAAGTAGGGCAAATTTTCAATCATTAAGTGTATAAGGACTCTCGAATAATAAAGATCATCAGAAATGACTGCACGGATTTGAATATATTTCTCCACAGTTATTGATTGCAAATTAAATTCAAATATTTTATTTTGATTTAAAAAATAGACGGTCTTACGTTTTTATTAGTTTTATCATAACTCAAGAATTTTTGATCAACTGCAAGAATGTCATCTTTAATTTTATTTTGAAATTTATGCTTGATGTTGTTTACCTCCATCTTGATGATTACATTTGAAAGTGAAGACGACGATAATGAATCCTATGTAAAACATATTTTTTTAAAGTTTTTATTAATAAATGTTAACGAAATTACTTCTTCAGCACTTGTAACTACTTGTTTATTATCATTTGTTAGCCTTATATTTGAGATCCTTCTTTTTACTTTAATCATAACTTCATTTTTTGATAGATTACTATCAACATCATTGTTTACTTTTTCTGCGACTATTCAATTAAGTTATATAAAGATATTTTCTAGTTAATAAAAGCAATCAAAAAACAATATAATTATTAATACGATATTTTATTTTTCAAATTAAAATTAAAAAAATATTCAACAATTTGACAAGTTAATATAATTTGCTATCTAAATTATTATAACTGAATAATTAATAAATTTTACACATTTCTTACTTAATTTTTGCTTCTTTCTATTAATATTTTGAGAGATTTCTGCATTTTCTTGGTGATTTACTGACTTTCTTAGTTTGCTTTGAATATATTTCTTATGTTTATCTCTTTTGTTTTTACTTAAATACTTTCTTTTCAAAGCTGGAAGATCAAGCAAGCCACATGTGAATTCGACAATCTTGTTATTTTACCTTTGCCTTCATATCCTCCTCAACTTTTAAGTTTGGTTCAGGCTGTTGTTGCACACCGATTTTAGAATACTCAAATTTATTGCTTTGCTCTACATTTGTTATCGAATTCTTCTGTTTTCTCTTTGGTGAATAAACTCTTCGAACTTCAATATTTTTAGGCTGTCTGTTATATTTATTTCTTTTTGATTCACTTGGAGTTTTTGACTTTTTAATATCTAATTTTAATGATTTCGGAGTTAACCTTACACTTCTTATAAAATCGATTGAAATCTTTAGAAGAAACAAAATCTGCTATTTCATCAAGCATTTCATTTTCGTTCGAGTTTCTTTGATAGTCTTTAATCTAAAATAATTAAGCCAACAAAACCAATCTGAGATTTACTTTATTAAATTGAATGGTCTTTCGACCCTTCATGTTGTTTTTGAAGTAAGTAATAAACTTGGAGAATTTATCTTCAACACTTTTATCTTTGATTTTTGTGACAACTTTCATGACATCTTCGATAGAGTTTACTTTGTACTTTTTCTTGAATCCTATAAAAATTAAAGGTTAAGATTACGCATAAATGCATCTTTCATATTTTCTTCTTCATTTGAGCCAAAAGCATTTTCGACTTCTTCGTTATCTTTGGTTAATCCAATTACAGCTGACTTTCTTCTTGTGTCTTTGGACTTGTCACCGAAGTAAGAACTCGCGATCAGTGCATTGATTTTGTCTCTGTCAGGATCAACAAGATCATCATCAAGTTTTTCGAGTTTGATTTTTATATTTTCGATGTTATCTTTGAAGTTGTTCACCTGCTTTTTAAGAAGGTACTTTAGCTGATCGGCATTTCTCTGCTTTGACAATATTTTTAACTTCTCATCGATAGCTTTGTTCTGAATTTTATTAATATTGTGGAATTTTTCATGGAATTCCTTTTTCATGTTATCTTTGAACTGCTTCTCCATAATTTTGTTAAAATCAGCAAGCTCTTCAAGATTCAATTGATCACTTGATTCAGAAGCCATTTCCGCATCTGAGTTTAACTTTTTATTTTGATTTTTCAAAACGGAATGGACAAGTGTAGAGAAGGTTGACTTGCTCTTTTTGAGTCAATACTAAAAAATTTGAATAACTTAAGAATAATTACCTTGAGAATTGATCATTTTATTTTTCTCACTAGTATCTGACTCTTCTTTCTCTTGTACTTCTTTGATCGTATTTGGAGCTCTAGATTCAAGCATTTTCTGAATTAAAAGACTTTTAGTCCGTTCTTCTGTATCTTTATGAACCTTTTGGTACAAGTCATGTCCTTCAGGTGTTGCAAATACTTCATTTATCTCTTCAGGTCTTAAAAGTAAGCTTGGCTTGACCTGATATTCGACTCTATAAATTTAAAAGGAATTTGATGATAGGAAAATTAATTTGATGAGAGTAAGTGTGCATATTTTCATACTCATTTTTAACACCTTTCCTTCCACTTTTTAACTTCTTTTTCTTTTCTAATAAAATAAATGAATTCTGCTTACTGAATGCAGTCATAATAAGTGTTTTCTTAAGTGCGTTTACTCTTAATTTAACTAGAGAAAAAAGTTATTTGATTTAATACCTTCTTTTAAAAATGGATATTGCTTTCTTGTAATAAAGGTGTCTGGGTTAATCCAGTAATGATTTCCATTACGATTTACTCTGTTAAAGTTGAATCAGTTTCCTTACCTGAACTCCCATCTTTCTTTGTCTTTATTTATGGTTGCTTTAAAAATAATCGTGAATTATACTTACAACATAACATCTTCAATAATCATGAAGAAATGTATTTCCTTTTCAAGATCAATCCCTGCTTGCAAAGCAACTTCGATGAGTTCAAGGTCAGTTATAACTCCAATAGGAACAGTAGTAGTGTTCTTATTCTTTTGGTCTTCCGACTTTGATCGGATAACGCTTTGTTCTTTAGCAGTTACAGTCGACATCCTTCTAAATTTAGTGGATATTCTCCGTTTTTGAAAGAGGAGCTTTTGCCTTTCTTCATTTAATTTGAATTGCTCTGCAAGTGTAAAAATTTAGATTTACCGATCATGTATTTCTTGTTGAAGTACTCTGATATAATTCTATTTGTACAACTCGATATGTGTATCAACTTCAGCTATAAGAGAATTTAGTTAATCTAATTTCTTTCTGGTCGTAATGTTTAACCAATTTCTCACTTTGACTATAATTATCTGATCTATACTGGTAAAACAATCATGCTTACTCTCCTGAGCTTTTATTTTTATCATCATTGCTTCGATCAAGGATTTTAAATGATTTACTTAAATCTATCAGAATATTTAAGCAAGTTTAAAAGAGAGTTGAAATTACATAAAACTTTAAATTAGCAAATTAATAAACTCAAGACTTACTTTCTAATATAAATTTTTCTTTATTTTGCCTCTTCTGGATGCTTGTTGTAGTAAGTACGCATTTTGTTTATTAATTCAAAGATAAATGGTTCAGCTGGATGGTAAAATATTTCTTCGTTGGTCTCAACATCTTTGTATCACTTATTTGTTTGTCTTTGTCACCTGGTCAAACTCTAAATAATTTATATTTTGAATTTAAGTATTTTTACTTATGTATTCGACCCATTGGTAAGGCAGTGGCATTTGCTCAGCAAGTTTTAAGATCCATAATAAGTGTATTTCTCTTCTTGGATTGATACAGTAATGTTGAGCCATCGAAAGTAAATATTCAACGTCTAAAAGATTATAGTAAACTCTTACTTATCGGATCATTACTTCCTATATTTGATTTTCAACTGAAGAGAAAATATTCTTATTAAAGTAGCTTGGATACTCCATCATTTCTATCAGCTTTTCATTGTTAATATCCTTCTTAAAATAGTTATACTCATACATTTTGTCTGTCTCATTTTTTCTCTAAATTTAACAAATTTAAATTCTGAAGAAAAAAAGGAAACTTACATCTGTGAGTCACTTATCGACTAGCTTCCGAAATCTTGATTTTGCTTTGATACTGTCTTCGTGATACAAAAGTTCAAACTGAGGGATTTTGTCTTTTTCTTTGTCCTTATACTTCCGTGTGTTGACTTTATCAACATCCATAATCTTTTTGCTGAGAGAAGACCCAATTACCACTCTCGCTATATAAAGCGTAAATTTCAGAGAAGAATATGTCTATCTCACCAGTGCTATTTTTGAATTCTCCTGGTGATATCCTTTTGAGTTTCCTGTCGTATCCGAGCCATTGTTTGCCTAAACAATATCTTCTTGTAAGTTTCTGTATCAACGACAATATTTTTATTGGAGTTGACTCCGATTTGTTCCGCTGGGTTCTATGCGATTTAATTGTACTCAGTTATACAAGTAAGGAATAAGTAAATTATTTATATTAAAATAAGGATACAGCAAGGATAAACCTCAACTGCTAGTTTCATTATCTATTAATCACTTTCATTATTCATGTTAGATTAGAACTTTGCCCAGTTTCACTTTATAATCTAAGTTTTCATTTAAGAGAGAATAGAAACATAAAATACCTTAACTCCGACTTCTTTCTTAAAATTTAGCTTCGGAATGATATGGTCTCTCTGAGATAGTTCTTTTTGTTTGAAAATTTTATGGAATTTCACTCTGAATTCCAAAGTGAGCGGATGATCGTAGGTAACTTCGTTGTTGACATGGTCGTAGTACACCATGTTGTATTCTTCATCGACTTCTCTAGTCCATCCTGGAGGCAGTTCTGAGACCATGAAGGTCCTAAGCATGTTGCAGTCTCTGGCTAGCTCTTCAGCTTCTGTTTTCATATTTATTTTTATTAAATTACAATTTATAACATTTAATAAGGGGTTTTGGG
>JAQGFW010000490.1:0-10593 GCA_030463445.1 Euplotes aediculatus
GGTTTGGGTAGTGGTATTGGTTTCAATATCCTTGACAAAACTCCGGTCGATTTTCAGTTTGTCCAGTGGCAGGTTTTGTACGTGGCTCAGGCTGGAGTAACCGGTGCCAAAATCATCCAGCGCAACCTTGGCGCCAGCCTTGCGCAGCAGGCCGATATTGTCCCTGGCGGTTTCAAAGTTCTGCAATAAGGCGGTTTCGGTGATCTCAAACATAAAGCGGTCAGGCGCTAGCTGGCTGGTGTGCATCATGCCGATCAGCGCTTTAATCACAGACTGGTTAGTCACATCGTAGGCCGACAAATTAAAGGACAGCCGCATGTTGTCTGGCCAGGTCGCCATTTCAATCATAGAGCGGCTAAACATCAGCTTGGTAATATCGGCAATCATGCCCAGGCTTTCGGCCACCGGGATAAACATGGCCGGGGACACCGGGCCTATGGTCGGGCTCTGCCAGCGTGCCAGGCTTTCAAAGGCGCATACTTCGTTGGCATCCATATCAATAATCGGTTGAAATACCGGGTACAGCTCGGCGTGGATATCAGCCGTACGCAAGGCCTGGTCTATGCGGTTCAGGTGCATACGCTCTTGTTCCAGCGCCTTGGAGTAAATCTCCAGATTGCCGCGGCCGGTGCGCTTGACGTGGTAGAGGGCAAAATCAGCATGCTCGTACAGGCTTTGCGCCGAGATATTGTCTTCGCAGATAATGCAGGCGCCGATAGAGGCTTTAACGGTAATCAGCAGGCCATCAATGCTAATGGGTTGTGAAATGGCCTGGTTGATATCATGCGCCACTTGCTTGAGCGACGCGTGTTCATCGTCTGTGACCAGGTGAAACGCAAATTCATCGCCGCCCAGGCGGTAAAACCGCACTTGTTCAGGCCGGACCTGGGCTAAGCGCTTGCCTACTTCAATCAAAACCAGGTCGCCTATGTGGTGGCCGTGCACATCATTGACCGGTTTAAAGTTATCCAGGTCTAAAATCCCCACCGCAAAACATTCGTCCGTTTGCCTGGCTAGTACTAATTGCTGTTCCACCTGGACAAAAAACTGCCGCCGGTTAGGCAGTTGTGTCAGCACATCCTGGTTAGCCAGACGTTGATTATCTTTTAATAATGCCTGCGTTTCATAGGTGGCATTCACCCATTTGTCGAACATGGTGGTACTGCCACGCATGGTAATCAGCATGCCTACTTCAAACACCAAAATCAGCATGGACATCAGGTGTGGATGTTCAAAATCCCCACGGTAAATGCAGGCAATCGCGGATGAAATCATGAGCAGGTTATAGGCATACGCCGCCGGGCCCAGCTTGCTTAAAATAAAGGCAAAACAAAAACCGTAAAGCGTATTGTGAAAGATCAGGAAGTAGTGGCCGAAGGTGTCGGTGAGGGGGTAGAGATAAACGCTGCGCCAGAACGTGAAAAATCCGGCAAGAATAAAGACGATGGAAGCGATCTCCAATCGTTTGCGTATTTTATCGATAGAGGGGCGTTCGTCGCGGTGCCAAAACCAGTACAACAGCAGGCTGCAACCAATCAGCATCCGGAGTAGCGGGGTCGCAATTGAGAGCGACCAATGCACCTGGCTATTCAAAACGATCATTTGAATGCTGAGTGCGCTGATCGCCGTGAAAATGGCGACGGGCACATCTTCAAGCAGGCTGTTATAGCGCGCTCGTAACACTTCATGGCTGGTCGTTTTAAAAAATGACATTGGTTTTTTAGACTAATTATTGTCTTTTAGTGATGCAATATTAAGCATGCGTAGTGGCTTTCCATCCAGCAAACACAGCGCAATAAGCTTTCCAATTGTGGATTTGGGCTGGCAGGAAAAACTGGCAGCCATTGGGCTTTGCGGTTTCTGGCTGAGGATGATGACCTCCCGCCATTTTACTTTTATTTCAATGCAATTGAATGGTTTAAAGCAGCCATTTTGTTAAAAAGTGGTTGAAATAAACCGATTGCCGCCGTCGATTTTTTGTTTGCCAGACTTTTTTTAATTGAGAATCAATCTCTTATTGAATGGCGAGGTGATGGCATGCGTTTTGCAAATAATTAAACTATTCAAAGTAGGGTGGTGGAATATGAGCGAAACACTGGCTTGGTGCGGCATTGATTTAAAGTGGGCTTATACCGACGTTTTGCGTCGTATTGGTCGTCGCACGGCGTGTGTGCAGCGTGCCAAAGATATCCTGCATGATGCGCTGGTGTTTTTTGCTGTCTCCAGCCATCCCGCACGTGAAGAGTCGCCACAGGCTTATTTGGATGGCATCGTCAATCACTTGCTGGTGGACGAGTTTCGCCACAGAACGCGGTTTGTCGATGAAGACCAGATTGACGAAACGGCGCTGATTCTGGAATGCACACCCGAGCAATTGTATGAAACGCGGCAAAAGCTGCATCACTTGCAGCGTGTAGTCGATTTGCTGCCAGAAAAATGCCGCCAGGTCTTCTGGCTCTACCATGTGGATGATATGAAGCAGCGCGAAATTGCCGCACAGCTCAATATCAGCACCAATATGGTGGAAAAACACCTGATTCGTGCCATGCTGGATATCCGGGCATTTCAACAGGCGATTCATTAAGCCTGCCGCTTTATGTCTAAACCGCTCGCGCCAAAATCACCAACGTCCAGGTCATCAACGGCTAAGTCACTCACGCTGAGTGAGATGGCTGCGCGCTGGTATTTACGTATGCGTGAGCATGCTCACAACCAACGCTCTGCAGAGCATCATGCGTTTGAACAATGGCTGGCAGATGACCCTAGCCATGCCGCGGAGTATGACAGTTTTGCCCACGCCATGCGCCAGTTGGATTCAGCTGAAAGTCTGTCTACGCTGGCGGATGCTGCCGAGCAGCAAACGTTTTTGGCGAATGAGGCACGCCGCAAAGCCAAGCAACAGCGCCTGGCGCAGTTGATGGTCGTCTGCTTTATTTGTGTGGCTGGTTTTTTCTCGCATCAGCAATACCAGATCTGGCAAGCCGCACCAGTGATGCAACTGGCCGCGCAAAACCCGGTCGGCCAAATTGTCACTAAAACACTGGATGACGGCACCAAAGTCACCTTGAGTGCCAAAAGTGATATGGAAGTCACGTATTATCGCCACCAGCGCCATGTGCTGCTCAAAGAAGGTGAAGCCATTTTTGAAGTGACCAAAGATCCTGAGCGGCCATTTGTCGTAGAGACTGATACCGCAAAAGTCACCGTGTTGGGCACCCGCTTCGCCGTCAACCGCCTGGAGCAGGTCGTGCGCGTCAGTGTGGATCATGGGCGGGTAAAAGTAGAACCCAAACTTGAAAGTGCCGCTGCAAAAACCGAGAACCCGCTGGATGTTTCGCGGGAAATCACTAATGGACAAGTGGTCGAAGTCTATCCAAACCATGCCATGGTGCTGGTCAACCGCCCGGCCTCGGATGCCTTTGCATTCCTCAATGGCAGGCTGGTGTTTGACCGCGCTGATACCAGTGAAATTGCCTATACCGTTTCCCGCTACCGCCTGAAACCCGTGCAATCACAAGGCAAGCAGGTGCGTAATATTTCTGCAGATATCAACATTCAGGATATCGACCAATTCTTGCGCGGCCTACCTAATATTGCCCCGGTGAGGTTGCAGGAAACCGCGCAATATACCCTGCTTGATAGCCAGAAGTAGTGGGGTGATCAAGCGTGGTTCAAAAGCATTGGATGCATAAGTGATGAACTCCTCTATTGAATGGCATGGCATCAATTTGAGATGGGCGTACTGCGAGCTATTGCCTGCCATTTATAACGATATCCGTTGTCGTCACAAAGCTTACGATATCCTGCACGATGCACTGTTGAAATTTGCCATTTCGCCTTCCACCATCAATCTGGAAAAACCGCACGCTTACCTGCGGGTCATCGTCCATAACCTGGCCAACGAAGACCGTAAGTTCAATAAAAGACTGATTGCTTTTTCAAGCGATGAATTTGATCTGACCGCCTTTCTGGAAGACCCAACCAGGGCAGCACCGTCACCCGAGGAACTTACCTCACTCAAGCAACGGCTGGAAGCCTTGCAACGCGTCATCAACCGTCTTCCTCCCAAATGCCGCGAGGCGTTCTGGCTATATCGAATCGATCAGCGCTCCCTTAAGGAAATTGCGGATCAGTTATCGATTAGCGTGAATATGGTGTCACGGCATATCACCCGTGCCATGCTGGATTTAACCAGGCTACAAGACCAAGTAATCTAGTCATGCCACTTAACCACACCGATAAGCTGCGTGAAGTCGCGATTGGCTGGTTTATCCGCATCAAAGATGCCGAAGCGGATGACCCTTTACGATCTAAATTCGAGCAGTGGTTAATGGCGAATACGGCTCATCAACAAGCCTACGCCGACGTTTCAAAGGTGTGGGCGTCTTTTGACTCAACCCGTGACCTCGAAAAGTTGGCCGATATCGCCGACCAGGATGCCTTTTTCCAACAGTCTGCCCGCTCTAAAAAAATCAAAAATGTCATCGCTGGCGCATTGGCTGCAGTGGCCATTGGTATGGCGGGCCTATTGGGTTTTCAGACCTGGCACGCTCAGCCAGTGATGCAAATGGTCGCGCAGGTTGAGACTGGAAAAATGCAGTCGCAACGCCTGAAAGACGGCACCTTGATGACCATGAATACCGGCACCGATATTGAAGTCACTTATTACCGTGACCGGCGCCTGGTCACGCTCAAACGTGGTGAGGCTATTTTTGAAGTCGCACGCGATGAAGCCAGACCATTCATCATAGATAGCGGCAAGGCCAAAATCACTGTGCTGGGCACCCGCTTCGCCGTCAACCGCCTGCAAAAACTGGTGCGTGTCAGCGTTGATCATGGCACCGTCAAGGTTGAACCGCAGTCTGTCGGGGACGCGACTCAAGCAAGTGCATTGATACTGCATGATGGCGAAGTCGCCGAAGTTAAACAAGATGCGACCAAACCCATACGTTCGCATCAGCAGGCCGCTGATGCCTTCGCCTTCGAAAAAGGCATGGTCGTTTTTGAACAAGCCGATCTCGACGAAATCGCAGAAACACTGTCCAGATACCGCAAACTGCCCTTGGTCGCAGAAAAATCAGCCCCTCAACAGGTGCATATTTCTTCTATGCTCAAGACAAGCGCCATCGAAACCTTCATTCATCAAATGCCCGAGATAGCACCCGTGCACATCGTCGCCACACCCACAGCCACCCTCATCAAAAGCAAACCTGTAAATAAATAATAATATTCAAAAATACACATCACAATATTGCCCGCCAAAACAGTCATTGCGGTAATAAGACGAATTCAGGGATGGGCAATGGCAAAGAGGATCACACATAAACACAGCTTCCTGGCATGGGCTGTGTTATCAACAGTCAGTTGCAGCGAAGCTGTTTTACAAGGTTTGCACGCTGCTGAACTCAACACACAAGTGCCCACAGCCACTGAAGGCGCCGGTTTCCCGGTGCAAATCAATTTACCGGCGCAACCTCTAAATCAATCCATCAGGCAACTTGCCAACCAAACTGGCCTCAGTATTTCTTTTGATAGCGAACTGACCAAACACAAAACCGCACCAGCTGTAAAAGGCTTTCTATCACCGCAAGAAGCTTTAAAGAAAGTGCTTCAGGGTAGTGGGTTGCAACTCAATATCAGTGGTGATTCTGCCGTCATCAAACCCGAGCCAGAGAAAAACGCTCAAGCCCTGAAACTGGATGCTGTCGAAGTCCGCGCAAAACGTTTTTATGAAGTCGGGCCACTGCCTGGCCTAGGTTTAACCAAAGAGCAAATCCCCGGCAACGTGCAAAGCATTTCTGCCAAAGAGATTAAAGAAGCACACTCTTTAAGCATTACCGACTTAATGAACCGCAAGCTGCAATCAGTGACGGTGAATGATTACCAGGGCAACCCGTTCCAAATGGATGTGCAGTACCGCGGCTTTACTGCGGGACCACAAATCGGCACACCACAAGGTTTGTCCGTGTTTATTGATGGCATTCGCGTGAATGAGCCATTTGGCGATATCGTTAACTGGGACATGATCCCTATGAATGCGCTGTCGAGTGTCGATGTGTTTCCGGGATCTAATCCGATTTTTGGTTTAAACACATTAGGTGGCGCATTCTCACTTAAAACCAAAGATGGTTTCAATAATGCGGGGGCTGACGCTGAGATATTAACTGGCTCATTTGGGCGTAAGCAATTGCAAGCTGAGGGTGGCTGGAATAACGGAACAGTCGGTCTTTTTGCTGCGGGTAATTTTTTCCTGGAGGACGGCTGGCGTCAAAATTCCCCAAGCAAAGTGAACCAGCTTTTCAGCAAGGCTAGTTACCGTGGTGACAAACTAGACCTGAATTTAAGTTCATTGATTGTACAAACCAATCTGGTTGGAAACGGGCTTTATCCAAGCGAAATGTATGAGCGTGATAGGAACGGTATTTTTACTGCGCCTGATAGAACGAAAAATAAGCTTGGTCAGTTTCAGTTGAGTGGCAATTATTTTGTAAACGACAATTTCACTATTACTGGTCAAGTTTATCGTAGAAACAGTGACCGACATCAGAAAGGTGCTGATGTTTACATGGCTGATCGTGCGCTTGAAGAGCTCGACACAGGCTATGCCAGGAGAATCCCTGTTGATGGTGAGCCTTATACATGTTTGTACAAAAGTACAAATGGCAAAGGTATTCCAGATTATTTTCTCCTCACAATAGATAATCCACCTGACGACACTGGTAACGAATATCTAAGTGATTCTTTTGTATTCAGTGGGATTACAAACGCTAATGATTTAGCAACAGCTCAGCAGTCAGGCCAATATTTGAATGTCCAATTTAATGGTTCGCTAGACCCTCAGTTCGAAAAAGCATTTAAAACTTATTTTGACACTTTTGCCAATCTGGTTAATAACTTTTTAACAGATGCAAATGGTAGATTGCCACCAACTAATGGCGCAGCTACGCCTGAACTGAATGGCGCCAATAGTTATTCAACCGCATCTTTGGCGCAAGGCCTCTTTATGTTGGGTATACCGGATGGAGAGCCTGACTATTTTAATGTCCCTTTTGGAAGCTATTTTTATACGACCACTAAAGATGCTTCCGGAAATGTCACTAGTATTCATAAAAACTATGTCATACCTTTTGCTCCAATCAATAATACAGCTTGCCAAGCAACAAAGGATCTCGACGGCGGAGGCAGTACACCGACCAATTTCAGACAATATTTGTATCGTGATGCCAATGGAAATCTTGCAACCTTAGATGGTGCATATAGCGGAACAGGAGGTGTCGTCTATGAGGTAGATCCTAATACTGGCAAGCGCTATTACACGCCTACGGCAGTGTTTACTGATAACCGAATAGATCAAGTTACCGATGGGGCTTCCTTTCAATTTAATTGGAATCTTGAGCATCACAAATTTATGATAGGTGTTTCAATTGACGCTGCCATGGATATTTGGGGTCAGAGTAAAGATATTTGAAGATATTTGGGGTCAGAGTAGAATGGCACTTACTCACTTCAATAAAGATATTTGGGGTCAAAGATATTTGGGGTCAGAGTAAAAACGGGGAGTGAAATTTAAATTTATTAACTCTTGTAATAAAATGCGATGCATTGGCCTTTTAATCAGGAGCATCCATGGCGAGATTACCAAGAGTTGCACCCGTTGATGTTCCTCAACATGTGATCCAGCGCGGAAATAACAGGCAAATTTGTTTTGCGAGTGAGGGTGATTTTGCTGCTTACTTAGGCTGGCTAAAGGATTATGCAACCAAGTTTGGCGTAGAGGTGCATGCGTGGGTCTTGATGACAAATCATGTTCATTTGCTGGTCACCCCAAAGGAGCAAGGTGCCATCAGCCTAATGATGCAGTCGCTTGGCAGGCAATATGTACGTTATTTTAACTAACGCTATAAACGCTCTGGCACCTTGTGGGAGGGGCGCTATAAATCTTGCGTGGTGGATGCTGAAAATTATCTTTTAGCGTTGTATCGGTATATTGAGCTCAATCCTGTAAGGGCGAATATGACGTCTGACCCGGCAAACTATGTATGGTCTAGTTATCAGGTGAATGCACTCGGCAAGGTTTCCTCATTGTGTACACCTCATGCGCTTTACCTTCGTCTGGGTGCTGATAAGCTTGAAAGAGAGCTTGCCTATAGAGATTTGTTTAACAGCCATGTGGATGGCAAGCTTTTAGGCGATATTCGTAAAGCCATACATTCTGGGATGACTTTGGGTAACGATAGATTTAAATATCAAGTTGAGCGCTTAACGAACCAGCGTTCACTTTAAAAAGTGCGGGAAGCCAGTTAATCAGAAGGCAAGAGATACTGATTTTTACTCTGACCCCAATGCATGCCAATGCATTATTTGAATGCAGGTTGATTTGTGTTGCAAAATGTGGCATATTGCAACACATTATGAAAGCAATTCGCGTATCAGAAAGTTTGTATCAACTTGCCGATCAGGAAGCATCGGTCATGCATCGCTCTACTGCTGGTCAGCTTGAGTTTTGGGCAAGTATCGGTCGAAAAGCTGAAAAGTTATTGGATCCTTCAGTTGTGCAGGCATTGTTGCATGCGCAGTTGGCCGATGATGCGGGCAGTAGTTCTCAAAAAAACAATCAAAAACTTGCCAGTTTGATTCAGCAGTCGCAAGCTGCTCCAGAAAGTGTCAGGTTTTTAGATGCCTCTTTAGTCAAGCAGTCTCTTGCAGATTTTTCTGGTTCTGATTTTTGAAGCAACTTGCTGCGCTCTCTTCAGCGTTACTCAATGACTGCCTCTCTGCAATTTCTGGCACGGATGCGATTGTCATCGGTGGTCAGGCACTCGCCTATTGGGCTGATTATTACAATTTGGACTGGCAAGGCGTTGAAGCGAGTGTGACAAAAGATCTGGATGTATTTGGCAACAGTACGCACCTCATTAATATGAGTAGGGTGTTGCATGTTTCACCTATCATTCAGAATCCTCGCTTTATCAGTGCGCTGGTGGGTACCATAGAAATCCCATTATCCGCAGAGTTGTTTACCAACATTGATGTGGTACATACCGTGGCCGGATTAAATCGGGATGACATTCGGCGCCATGCCGTCAATGTAGACATCGGTGGCTTCAACTGTCTGTTTATGCACCCGCTGCATGTATTGGAAAGTCGTCTTAAAAATATCGAAAAAATTCCTCAAAAGCGAGATCCGCAAGGTTACGCGCAAGCGGCCCTCGCAGTTCGGATGGTGCATGCTTATATCGCCCAGCGCGCGGCCTCAGGCGAGGAGAGCGCGGCGCTCAAGGCGATAGAAAAGGTCGTGTCTCTCGGTAAGGTCGCCGCTGGCAAAGTGGTCGCCAAACAAGGAATCAACCTGATTGATGCAATCCCTTTCGAGCACATTCAAAATGTGCAATTTCATGCGATCAGAAAAAAACAGATTATTAACGAGTTAGCACACTTGGCTTAAGTGCGCTTACTTGGTGGCTGCTGTGAAGTTGGCTATATCTTGTCAACAAGGCCTAATATAGTTTTTACTCTGACCCCACCAAAAGCCCAAAAGCCCGGGACAATTAAATGTCTAATTCGGTCCGTGATCTAACAATGGTTGCACCACAAGCTTGACGCCCAGCGCCTGGCAAACCTTATTAATGGTGTCGAAACGAGGGGCGCTGCCAGCGCGTAAAGCCTTGTAGAGCGCTGTTCGGCCAATGTCAGTATCGTTGGCCACTTCTGTCATGCCTCGTGCACGTGCAATAGTGCCTAATGCGTCAGCAAGCAAGCTTGCATCATTTGCCTGAATGATGTCAGTGAGATACGCCGCAATAGCCACTTCATTAGTGAGATACGCGGCCGAGTCAAACTCAGCAAGATTTTCAATATTGATTTTCGCCATTTTTTACTCCGGTGAATAAGTCCATTTTATAAACTATCGGCCAGCCTTTTCGCAGCCTTGATATCTTTGGTTTGCGTGCGCTTTGTGCCGCCAGCCAGCAAAATGATGATATCGCTTTGGTGATGTGTGAAATACACGCGCCAGCCAGAGCCTACGTGAATCCGCAGCCCCAGCACACCACGCCCAACTCCGTCAGAATCACCCATAAGGCCGTGTCTTAAGCGATCAATACGTGCAGCAATAATCGCTTTGATGGACTCATCTTTCAAGCCATTCAGCCATTGTGTAAAAGTAGGGAGTGGAATGACTCTAGTCATTTTTATTGTATTCGTTCGAGTACAGATCGTCAATGTTCGATACTTTTAATTTCATGCGCATTCCATGCAAGCATTCACCATCGAATATCATACGTCAAAAATGTAAAGTTAAGTTAATAACGTCAGGGTTTTGCCGCGCTCACAGATGAGTCTTAAGTACAGGAGAAATCTGTGAATACAAATAAGAAAATACATAGAAGAGGAATACACACTGCGTTAGCGGCTTTGAGCGTGATGGCGACGCAACCAGTGTGGGCGGAAGCATTGAATACCCAACTGCCAAAGCAGCAAGAGGAGAGCTTTAGTGTTCCCGTGAATGTGGATATTCCAGCGCAGCCATTGGCTAATTCATTGCATGACCTTGGCAAAGCCGCAGGTATGAGTATTTCTTTTCCTAACGATCTG